>JAQQSO010007115.1:0-10846 GCA_028658305.1 Pachyuromys duprasi | reverse complement strand
ATATATGCCTAAGAGTGGTATAGCTGGGTCTTGAGGAATCACTATTCCTAATTAAATCAAATGGACCTAATAGATGTCTACAGGACCTTATTTTTAAATTTTTATATTAGTTACAGTTTACTAACTTTGTATCCCTGCTGTATCCTGCTCCTTCATTTCCTCCCAATCCTACCCTCTCTCCTGCATCTCCTCCCTGTCCCTTTCCAAGTCCACTGATAGGGGAGGACCTCTTCCCCTTTCATCTGATCCTTGTTTATCAGGTATCTTCTGGACTGGTTGCAAAGTCCTCCTCTGTGGCCTGGCAGGGCTGCTCCTCCCTTGGGGGCTGGGGAGGAGCTCAAAGAGCCAGCAATTGAGTTCATGTCAGAAATAGTCCTTGTTCCCCTTAATAGGGTACCCATTTGGATACTGTAACTTCCCCTTCTTTCATACTATTCCCTGTACTCAGCCGAAGGTTTGGTTATGAGTCTCAGCATCTGCTTTGATACACTGCTAGGTAGAGTCTTTCAGAGGCCCTCTGTGGTAGGCTCCTGTCTTGAACTTGTTTTCTCCTAGTTCCAGTATCCATACCATTTGTCTCTCTAAGTGAGGATTCATCATCTTACTCAGGGTCCTCTTTCTTGTTTAGGTTCTTTAGGTGTACAGATTTTAGTTTATCTTATCTTATTGGTCTAGTTTCCACTTATAAGTGACTATATATCATGTGTGTCTTTCTGCTTCTGGGATACTTCACTCAGGATGATCGTTTTCAGATGCTACCATTTGCCTGCGAATTTCATGATTTCCTCATTTTTAATTGCTGAGTAGTATTCCATTGTGTAAATATACCACAATTTCTGTATCCATTCATCAACTGAGTAGCATCTGGTTGTTTCCAGCTTCTGGCTATTACAAATAAAGCTGCTATGAACATGGTTGAGCAAATATACTTGTTGTATACTTCAGTATCTTTTGGATGTATGCCTAGGAATGGCATAGCTGGATCTTGAGGTAGCATTATTCCTAAGATCTCTGAATTTTCTTAAAGTCTGTTTTCTGTGTGTTTTTTCTACTGTCCTGATTTACTGATGTGCTCACGGGGAAGGTTTGCTGGTGCTAGAGGTTGTGGGAACTGGGTGGCCAGGGGTGATCATCTGTTGCTGTGCTATGACAGACCCTGTAAATTGGGTCTAGAAGAACAGAAAGGTGGAAAGGTCTGAAGGCAGCCTATCTGGTCTTTTGGGTGTGTGGACTGGTATTGAGTAATGGATGTCAATTGGAGTTGGGGGCTGAGACACAGATATCAGGTGGAAAGGGAGGACAAAGGGAAGATGGTTTGTGGAATCCACATGAGGTGTGAATTGGAGGCAGGGAGGGAAAAAAGGCATAACTGGTTTTCTGTATCAACACTAGGGGTGATTTTTAGAATTGGGTATGAGGTAACATACACACACACACACACACACACAAAAGAGAACACATCATCTTTTTATGCTAGTCAACAGAAACTTATCTAATAACTTTGGGAATAAGCTCAGAATATGACTTTTGAAATTTTTGTATTGGAAATAGGTAAAACAAAATTTAAAAATGATTTTAAAATACATCTCGCTGGCATTCCCAGTTCTATATAAGTCTGTTGAGTTTCTATTGCACACTTCAGCCATGCTGATGGTTCTAACCATAAACAGTTTAAACTAATGACTTCTAAATATCTAACTATCAATACCAAGATCCATTATTCTGTTCTATTTTTCACAGTGTTTGAGCCTTTCAAATTTACATATTGATATGAAAAAATACACATTCCCTACCTGACTCTACTAACTTGGGATTCACCTTTCTCAGTACAATTCATGTAAAAGAAAGGATGGGGGAGGGTTCAAACAACAATAGCATAAAATGATTTCAAAAACTGCAAAGACTTGTCTGGATTATTTGTGTTTTGGTGAAATGTATTAACACAAATGCATCTCAATTAGTTGAATTTACCATGAGACAAACAACAGCCAAGTACCCCATGTTTTTTTTCTCTATTTCTCCTGATATCCTGATTTAATGCCATTGTCTACTTTTGGGAAAAACACTTTGTAATATTGCTAGCTATTTCCAAAATAAAATTGTCTGGAGTCTGGGTGAAAGGAGCACCACTGAAAAAGATCTTGATGTTATCACTTCTCTCTCTGTCTCTCTCTCACACACACACAAACACACATATGTGAGTGAGTAAGAAACAAGAGGTCAAACACATTCAGGGTTGGTGAGGCCATAGGTTAGCCTTAAACTGTCTTCTTAATATTTGTGTTTGCACACATTTACAAATTATAATCTCAGCCTTAATCAGAGAAGCCTCTTTTCATTGAATGTGAGAGAACGCAGAGACTCCAGGTGCAGAAAATAACTGGCAAAAGAGTGCTCAGCCAAAATCTTCCAATCTAATACTCTGGGAACATTATGAAAGAGTGAATAGAAAGAAGATAAGAGCCAGAAGAGAGAAGAGAGTGTTGCAAAATCCTTTCTTCTACATAAGTCACAGCCATTGCAATCGTTGTACAGAAACTGTGGACACAGCAATGGTATCAACAGTAAGGTTGGGTTAGAGAAAGAGCTTTGGAAATCTTAATCCTCATTTGCTGATTTGCTGATTTTTAGTTTAGAAAGAGTGGGAGTCATTGCCTCCAGGTAGGTATCTATTCCAACCCCCAGCAAGCATCACTGGAAACACATGTGGCCTTGGTCAAACTAATGGACTCACAAAACAAAATCAGTAATCACAAGGCGTGGGAAGGGATGGTAGGTAGAAGTAATATTTGGTAACGGGAGGAAGAGAAGAAATGGTAGAACATGAGGGTAATTATAATACGTTATATCCATATGTGAAGTTGTTAAATAATAAAATAAATAAAGCCATGTGTGGTGACACGTATCTTTAATCCCAGCACTTGGGGAGCTGGAGACAGGTGGATTTTTGTGATTTTAAGCCAAGCCTAGTCTACAAAGTAAGTCCAGGACAGCCGAGGCTGCAGACAGAAACCTGTCTCGATATACCAGAAAATAAAGAATAATAAAAAATAAATTAAATAAAAAGAAAAGAAAAACCAACGGGTCCAAACAGAAATGAATTAATTTTGATTTCTACAGAAAGTAGAAATCTTTCTAAAGGACAAGCAATCTTTGGTTAGCTGAACCTATATAATTCTTTAATAAAAACATTTCAAATAGCTTCAATAATATTATAAACTATATATATATATATATATATAGTCAATGACTGGTCATAGTTTTGTTTTTGTTTATAATCATTTCAATTTCAATGAAATAATAAATCTTTCTCTTGACAAATATTATTTGATCACTCATATTTCTCTTTCAGAAAGGTGAAATGGCCTAAGAGAGATCACTGGGGTGAGCATATGTCTTCTTATATTTTCAGTTTACGTTTCTTGTAAATGGTAATGTTCATATGTCTTTTAAAACTGTGTCATTTGTCTGCCTGACTTACAGAATTGATAAAAGCTTAAGTTCTTTAGTGCACAGAGATTTTTATGTCCTATAGTTTGGCTTTTCAATAGCGTAAATTAATTAAATTTGTTAGGTGTTATAATAGAATAAAGGCAATTATGTAAGAACTGTCAAATTCCATTTAAAATATTTCTGTATTAATGTAAGTCTCAAAAATATTTCATATAATAATAATAGCCCTCACTCTTCTTAATTCAGTTGGCAAGATCAAGCAGTATTCTTTTATTTCAACGACATCATCTATTATATTTTTATATGTATTATTTTATTTTATGCATATAAATATTTTGCCTGAATATATGTTTGTGAACCATGGGAAAGCCTTATGCTTACAAAGGTCAGGAGAAGCCTTTAGATTACCCAAAACTGTATCTATGTGCTAACATGTGGGTTCTGGGAACCAAATGAGTGACTTTGTAAGGGTGGTCTAAGCCACTGAGCTATCTTTCAGCTTCTCCCATTATTAGGACCAAACTTCTTGCAATTAAAAATGATCAATAGTAAGCTCAGTGTTTCATTTATATTTTTCAGTTGGTGAAAATGATTAGTTTATACTTTTCACAATCAACCCATGGGGGTAGCCTTTGGCTTTATCTTAGCATATATTAGAAGTGAATTTAAGATGCCTGCAAGTTCGGTTCTTTCAGAAAAAAATAAAATCTGTATGTTGCTTATACTTTTCACAACCAACCCATGGGGGTAGCCTTTGGCTTTATCTTAGCATATATTAGAAGTGAATTTAAGACGCCTGCAAGTTCGGTTCTTTCAAAAAATAAAATCTGTATGTTAGAACTTTGAGGCCACAGTCAAATAAAACATTTGATTTTTGGAAATGGACAGTTTAGGAAAATGGTATGAGGAAATAGACCCACTACAAGCCAGGGAAAAAAAAGCCTTGAATTTATTTATATTCATGCAATCAACAATGTTGTACTCTTTTGTTTTGTGACAGAGCCAGTAAGTCTTTTATATAGCTTTCAGGAATTTACTGGAGTTCCTCTAAACACACTGAAGACATTCTTCCTTTGCTGTTCTTATCATTTAAAAATTTCATTCACAATGCTATTCCTGTGCATCAAGAATTCGAATTTTGACTCCAGGAATTGATTTCCAATCACAGTATGAGAAATATTACTGATTTTCCTTTTCCACATTTCCTCAACTTCAGCATGTTTCAGTAATCATGGCTTTTTTTTTTTTTGGCCCCTAAACCTGTCATCCAACTAAAGTTTCCTTCAGAATTTCATCAGCCAAAATAGGATATGTTTTTGTGCTTTCAACTATCACCATGTTCTATATGTGTAAAATTAAACTGTTAACCTCACAAAAGAGATAGCACAACAGTAAAGATTTAGTCATCTTTGCTTATTGTTTCATCACCTGTATATTTATGCAACACTCTTGTAGTGCTGGGGTTCAATAGATTTCAGTAACTTACTCATAAAAATATTTTGCTAAATTATTTTCAATAATTTTTAGTTCTTTTTTTCTGAGGAAATTTGAATGCACACAAAAAATCAAATTGCAATCTAAAGTACACATGCAAGAAATGTGTGAAAAACAGTTCTGTGGTACTAAGAAAAATCATACTACAGTAAATATTTTTTAAATCTTTGAAAAAAATCAGATTTGTGCCAATAATCAATTTTGACATAATATTAGGTGATCTTATTTGGATGCTTTAGGTACTTCAGAGGCTTCTCCCAAAATTAAGTGAATCTTTTAATTCACAGCACAAAAGGAGTAAGGAAATTTTATATTCCAGTCACATACTGAGAGAAATGACAAAATGGCACACACACATACACACACATGCACACATTCACTCAAACACACACACACACACCATACACAAACACATACATACCACACTATATGCCTCACACATACCCCTTAAAAATCATCTAGATACACAATGAAACATACTATACCCACACACACTGCATTAAGCACCACACCGCTCCCCTCCCCCACATATATATATGTGTGTGTGTATATATATATATATATATATATATATATACATATATATATGTAAACATTGAAAACAATGAGCAAAGGCAACTTAAAGAGGAAAGAGTTTACCATGTCTTAAGCTTTTATTCTATCACCCAAGAAAGATACGACAGGGATGCAAGGCCAGGGTCTGGAAATAGCTACTGAAGCAGGGACCAAGAAGAAACACTTTTACTAGTGTTTCTTGATGTCTTATCCAGCCTGTTTGTTATATAAAGCAAGGCCAACTGGTCAAAGGAGAAATGGTCAGGATCCTCCAACATCAATATATACATTTTTAAATGGAAAGAAAAAAAGAAGGAAAGAGACAGAGAGAAAGAAAGAAAGAAAGAAAGAAAGAAAGAAAGAAAGAAAGAAAGAAAGAAAGAAAGAAAGAAAGAAAGAAAGAAAGAAGTCCAATAGACATGGCCACAAGTAAATCTAGTGAAACCATTCTGCCAGTAATGTTCACTCTTCCTAGGTGACACCAGTTTTGTTAAGTTGACAAAAGCCAGCACAACGGGACTCTTTTCAACTTGATACAGAAGCACATTATCATGAAACCATAACCTTTCTTTCTTGCCCCCCCCACCCAAACTCATGTTAATATCGCAAAATAAAACATGGAAATATAGTGTTAGTTTAAAAGACCACAGCCTTAAAATTTTAAGGTCTATTTAAAAGTCCATCATCTCTCGAGCGTGGGTTCCTGTAGCATTGAAAATAAGTTACATATTTCTTATAACACAACAGATGAATCAATGCACACCTAAGCCAAACCACACTAACAGCAGAACAGTTCACTGTCAGACACCTGCACCTCACTCACTATTATCTGGACTCCAGAGGTTTAGGCAAATTGAGTCCTCTGGCACTGTCATCCATGGCATATGCATTGTTTATCTAGTGGGCATGGTGGCTTCCCTCTGTACTTGCTTACCCCACAGTCCTGAAATCCCCTATATGCCGAGTTTTTCACTGCAATGGATACTGTGCCTTTATCAGTGTCTTTTGGGCTTTATTTGGGGACTCTAACTCTACCACATGCAGCCAAACCTCAGTTTCTCTTCACTCATTTAAATCCTAGAGATTTTATGCAGCTAAAACCACTAGAAAGTTTAAGCCCCTACAAATTATCAAATTCAGCTGCAGCTTGAGATACAATCTTGCCATCTCTGGCTCATGTCTTCTGTCTGACCACCCTGAGAAAATACATTCCAGAAGATTTCACCTCAATGATGCTCATCTCATATTAATCAAAGTGGATTCTTGAGCTGCAGCTAACTAGCATGAATTGTCCCAGCAAAGCCAATGTTTCATTTCCAGAGATTCTTAATGCAAGATATCACATAATTACAGACCCTGCTCTTCTCACTGACTCTCTGTGTGCCATTTCCCTCCCCCAGGTAATCCAGAGGCACCAATGTACCTAAATGATGACCATATAGGAAGTTTGTATATGTTCAGGCACATCTTCACAGATATTTGCATATATTTCTCTTCATGTCTCAGAAAGAATAGAATAATAAATTCCAATACATTTATACAGTCTAAGCGATGCATTTCCTATACAGAAACCAACCACACATTAATGCTCCAGCTTTTTTTAAACAAACAAACAAACAAAAACAATGACACAATCAACACAGTTTTCCCTTCTGGAAAATCACAGAAGGACTAGAGCATTAGCTTTCCATTTGGTACGCAAAGCTCTGAAGAATTCTGAAGAGAGCTAGGAACAGCCACGTGGGAAGGACAACTGCTTTTGTCTAATTTTCATATTGGAATTTGTCCAAGTATTTCTGATCCATGAAAAGCTGTTAAGATTATCTGGATAAAATGACCTCAAGTTTCTCTGATGTTCTTCATCTGTGAAATGTATTTCTACCCTCTGTAGAATACACGGACAGTTTTTAAATGGCGTCACCTCGCTGGGGCTGACTGCACCTGCATAAGGGTGAGTGTTATATTTATACAGTAAAAGCTTCCTGTTATTAGACCTCCTTTAATTTATCACATAATGGATTGCAGGAGAGTCTAGGTTTGGCCATGTCCACTTTTAAAAACTTTATTTTAAATAAAGGAATATATTTCCTATATACTCTTGTAGTTCTCTGAGAGAAAACACAGTGTAACAATGTGCTACTTTCATTATCAATTTTATTTAAACTTTAAAATTTCTTGATAATAATTTGTTTGGAAGCAATAAATTTTCATTCTTAAAATGTTTACCTGGGAAAACAAACTAGACCAAAGTATAGTTTAAAGTTTTTTTTTTCAATTAAGTAAATATAACACTTCAAATCTGAGAGCATTTGTTCAATATATAGCATACCAATCTTTCAAATAAAAGCCATCTACTACCCACATGAATAGTTTTTGAAAGAGCAAAGAATTTTTATGTTTAATTTATATGCCTTTTCAATAGATTGGCATCATCAGATAAATCCTCAGAAGCTTACTAAAATTTTTCCAACAACAAAATACATGGTTAATGAAAGTTAATTGTATAGGAAAATTAATGTCCCCCAAATTAATGGCTACAACTAATCTTAAGAAAACAAAAACAAGTTCGGCTTGGTGGCACACACCTATAATCTTCAGCACTCTGAGAGACAGAGGCAGGTGGATCTCCATGAATTTGAGGCCAGCTTGGGCTACAGGATAGCTAAGGCTACACAGAGAAACCCTATCTCAAAAAACCAAAATAATAATAATAATAATAATTTAATAAAAATAGTTAGGGTCTGAGAATCGCTAAAGAAAGACCCCAGACTCAGTCAGTATGCAAAAACAAAGAACATTTATTCTGCAAAAGTTACCAGCATGCTTGTATCATCGTTAAGGCAAAATGGTGACCCAGAAGTGAGTTCATAAGCTCTTTTTATAGATAGGGGTTTTGTGTGTTTACTCTTAAACTAATTGGTCAGGAATGACATAAGGTTAGGAGGGGATTCAGGATTGGCTGATTACTTAGGATTTCCCCTAGTTAATAACTGGGGACTTTGTTGACCCATTGATGTTTAGCTTTTACTCATGCTTTGACCATTAATTTGATTGGTTATAGCTGGCTGAGCTTTACTTTGGGAACAGCAAGGCCATGTATTCATAAATATACCTTTTGGCCAACTTAACTTGTAAGCTGATTGGTTGCCCTCAGGTTGTGGCTTTTACAGAAAGTCTTTGAACTCTGAGAAACAGATATTCAGGCCTAGTCAGACAGAGAGGAGAAAAGAAGCCTGTCATAATGTCAGATTTGCCAAACAGATAGACAGTAAATCTGCCCCAGCTTATTCTATATCAAACAGGCCAAATCAGAATAAATCAGGATTGTCTGGGATGGGATGGTTCAGACCCCTCAGCTACTGGCCCTCTATTGGGATTGGCTAGTGTCCATGGAGGCTACATGACTCCAATTAGAATTGGTTAACTCCTTGGAATTAAGTTCTCTCAACAACAGCAACAACAATAATAATAATATAAAGAAAGAGAGAGAAATAGAAACAAAATGAAAATTTAGCATCTGAAATTTGGGTTTTGGCAAATTACTGAGAATTCATGAGAGTTACTGAATCTATATAAGGCTATACTAAACTATTCACTGTATACTATACTGTATTATGTTTTATTACTATATCAATTTCTATGTCATTCTAATCTACACACAAACATTATTCGTTGTTCATTATACACATGAAATGTTTCAAAATACATGTAAATTATAAACCTTTGAATTTTCAAGACCCTTACAAAAGTGCTGTGTGTTTCTATCACCTATGTAACTCCTGTTTTATATTCTGAAACATTTGTAGATTACTTAAAATGCTTACCACAGTGGAAATGCTAAGGAGACACTCAAGAGTGTTTTAGGAAATAATGATAAGAACAAGACAGCCTGTGTTTATAGATTTTATTCTTTTTCAGAATATTTTCAATCCATATATGAATAAAATGAGAATGATAAATACACACAGACACACACACGCACACACACACATTCACACACACACTTATACATGTGGGGGAGGAAAGAGGAAGAAGAAAGGGAGGGAAAGCTCTCTCTTCACCTCCTCATTAATTTCCCAAAGTTGAGATTGATGCTTCCTTTCAACCTGACTACTTCCTAACTCAAGGGGTGAGATCATTCCCTCTCTCTTCCTCTCTTTTTCCAACTTTTCTGGTTGATTTTTATTCTTCTCCTAGGAGAATCCACAGCTCATATAATTTAACAATCTCAAGAGGCAATCTTCAGACAATTAAAGAGATTCCCCACAAATTCTAAGCTCTGCAAGACCTGGATTTTCAGACCATAACCGTGTGCTTGGTTTACGGGCTCACAGTGAAAGGCATTGCTTAACACTAATATCTTATTTTCCTTTACTTTTTCTTTCTTTCTTTCCCACTCACCTCATTCTGGAAACACTTCCTGTGAGACCATCTGTAAGCAGATCTTGTATCAGGAACAGTTAGGAAAAGTAAACAAAGACACACCTTTTGCTAAATGAATAATATTCTCTCAAATGTGTTTTAATTTTGTGAAATGTCTTATCTAGATACTGTCTATAGTAAAATCTAGGAACTCCTTTTCATATTAGTTTTATTTCTGGAAATATATTAGCAATTATTGAATATAAGGAATTATCTATGGGAAGAATGCTAGGCAGAGAATTGAAATTTACATTGTACTCAAGAGCAATTCATTGAGAATCTACAATTTTCTTTTCAAAAGAAATTCAGATTTTGAGTCTGCTTTCACTACAGATGAGTTGATACATAGAAAAGCAAACAAAACAGCATTAATTATAAAAGTAGTCATTTAATCTCTAAATGAGAGATCACTTGATTTTTTAATTTATCTTACTCACTTATATAGAGTGTTATAAGCTTCAAGTATCCTTTGCCAAATTTATTATTTACAGTGGGCAAAGCACATATCAATGAAAGAGAAAGAAGCCACACATGTATCTACTTCTACAAATAATTCCAAAGCTGTTAAGCATGAAAAACTATGTATTTAGTTTTATTTGGGTGATCATCACTTTTTCATTGAATGAATATTTCATTGCATACTTTCATTTTTTCTCATTGTGTTTGAGTAATAGTATTTCTGAAAGTCTGAAGTGATACTTGACTAACTCAGTTCCTCCTTTAAAATATGCTTCTTAGGAAGTGTTTGACGGAAAAGTGACATTTTATTTCCTTTTCAAGGTGTTGCTTTCATCCAGACTCATAAAACCCTGGCCTTATTTGACCACCTCCCCCTCAAAGATAATATTTTAAAATGTATGTATTCTAGTTGAAAATTTAGAATTGATTTTTGTGTACTAGTTTAACCAGGCTTGGAATTTGA
>JAQQSO010007114.1:0-10846 GCA_028658305.1 Pachyuromys duprasi | reverse complement strand
TATAGGATAGGCAGGTCATGCTGAAATCTATACTCCGAGGGAGGATATACAGGAAGGAGGATCCAGGTGGATATTATCAATGCTGGTTTGGATGAACAAATGGGATGGACATTGAGTGGAGGAGAAAAAAAGCAAAAGGACAGAGTATGCCAAGGAGGACCTCTGGGGGGGGGGGTCAACGTAAAGATGTACCAGAGCAGATATTAAGACTCACGTTCAAGCCTTTGGTAGAGGGCAAGAAGTGATGATAGAAATAGAGCATTTCTTTAAGTGTTTCTCTGCCATTCATTATTCATCTACAGAGAATTCTGTTTAGCTCTGTACCCCATTTTTAATTGGATTACTTGCTTTGTTGCTTTTTAACTTCTTTAGTTCTTTATGTTTTCTGGATATTAGCTCTCTGTCAGATATAGGGTTAATGAAGATCCGTTCCCAGTCTGTATGCTGTCGTTTTGTTTTGATGACAGTGCCCTTTGCTTTACGGAAGCTTTTCAGCTTCATAAGGTCCCATTTACTGATTGTTGATCTTTGAACCTGTGCTGTTTGTGTTCTGTTCAGGAAGTGGTCTCCTGTGCCAATGAGTTCTAGGCTCTTCCCCACTTTTTCTTCTAACTGATTTAGTGTGTCTGGGTTTATGTTGAGGTCTTTGATACACTTGAACTTTTGTTTTGTGCAGGGTGAAAAATATGGATCTATTTGCATTTTTCTGAATATAGACATCCAGTTAGACCAGCACCATTTGTTGAAGATGCTGTCTTTTTCCATGGAATGGTTTTGGCTTTTTTGTCAAACTCAAGTATGAATAGGTGTGTGGGTTTATTTCCGGGTCTTTTATTCAATTCCGCTGATCCACCAGCCTGTTTCTATGGCAGTACCATGCAGTTTTTATTACTGTTGCTCTATAGTACAGCTTGAGATCAGGGTTGGAGATACGTCCAAAAGATCTTTTATTGTAGTGGACTGTTTTAGCGATTGTGGGTTTCTTGTTATTCCATATGAAGCTAAGAATTTTTCTTTCAAGGTCTGTAAAGAATTGAGTTGGTAATTTGGTGAGAATTTCATTGAATTTGTATATTGCTTTTGGTAAGATGGCCATTTTTACTATGTTAGTCCTACCAAGCCATAAGCATGGGAGGTCTTTCCATCTTCTGATATCTTCTTCTATTATTTCTTTCTTCAGAGACTGGAAGTTTTTTTCACACAAGTCTTTGACTTGCTTGGTTAGTCATACCATATTACTTTATGTCCTTTGTGGATATTATGAAGAGTGTTGTTTCCCTAATTTCTTTCTGAGCCCATTTTTTTCTTCTGTATATAGGAGGGATACTGAATTTTTTTTAGTTAATTTTGTGCCCAGCCACTTTGCTGAAGGTGTTTATCAGCTGTAGGAGTTCCCTGGTAGAGTTTTTGGGGTCACTCATGTATATTATCTTATCATCTTCAAATAGTGATACTTGACTTCTTCCTTTCCAAACTGAATCCCCTTGATCTCCTTTAATTGTCTTATTGCTCTAGCAATGACTTCAAGAACTATGTTGAAGAAATATGAAGAGAGTGGGCATCCTTTCCTTGTCCCTGATTTCACTGGGATTGATTTAAATTTCCCTCCATTTAGTTTGATGTTGGCTATAGCCTTGCTGTATATTGCCTTTACCATGCTTAAGTAAGTGTCTTGTATCCCTGATCTCTCCAGGACTTTAAACATGAATGGGTGTTGGATTTTGTCAAATGTTTTTTCAGAATCTAGGGAGATTATCATGTGGTGTTTTCTTTCAGTTTATTTATATGGTGGATTTCATTGATGGACTTCTATATATTGAGCCACTCCTGCATGCCTGTGATGAAGCCTTCTTGGGCATAGTGGATGATATCTTTGATGTGTTCTTGTATTCAATTTGTGAGTATTAGGTTGAATATTTTTTCATCAATGTTCATAAGGAAGATAGGTCAGAAGTTGTCTTTCTTTTTTGTTGGGTCTTTGTGTGGTTTAGTTATCTAGCCACTTTTCTGAAGCTGTTTATCAGCTGAAGGAGTTCTCTGGTTGAATTTTTTTGGGTCACTCATGCATACTATCATATCATCTGCAAATAGTGATACTTTGACATCTTCCTTTCTGATTTGTATCCCCTTGATATCCTTTAGTTTTCTTATTGCTCTAACTAGGATTTCAAGTACTATGTTGAAAAGATATGGAGAGAGTGGGCAGCCTTGCCTTGTCTCTTGTTTCATTGGGATTGATTTAAGTTTCTCTCCATGTTGTGGGATTCATAATAGTGAGAACAGAGGCTATCTCTGAGTCTTTTGCCTGCCCTTGGAACTCCTTTCCTCCTATTGGGTTGCCTTTTACAGCCTTGCTGTGAGAATATGTGCCTGGTCTGATTGGTATGTGTGCCCAGCTTGTTATGTTGTATATGGTTCATATTCCTGGAAGACCTGCTATTTTCTCAGAGGAGGCGAAGAAGGGATAAATCAGAGGAAAAGGCTGAGACTGTGGGAGGGGGAGGAAACCACAGTTGGGATGTAAACATATAAGTGAATAATAAATAGAAAGAAAAAAAGATTGGTATTTCTGTTTTACGAAAGTTGGGCGATAAACCTTGAGCTTGTGAAACAAAAGACAAAGTCTTAGAACATTGTGTAGTCTCTTCTTCCATAACCTGAATTCTCCTACTGTCTGTCCCCTTTCCTGTGCTTTATAACTCAAGATCTGGTAAATGTCATCAAAGTTTGTAAAAGCAAAAGGAAGGAAGGAAGAGAAAAGGAGAGAGAGAGAGATAGAGAGACAGATAGACACAGGTAGGAGTTCCTCTAAAATGATGTATAATTTTGTCTATATCTAAAGACCTAATGAATTGTAATATTTATAATAAAAATTCATATTTACAATTGTTTCAATAATTACAGGATTTTTCTGTGACACATATAGACATCAAGTAGTTTGTTCTTTGAGGAAAGAATTAAGCTTTTATAAGATAAAATTAAACATCATTTTCTAATTTTAGTTTATCAGTAAATGTATTTGAAATCACATCAGTGATTTCACTGTGATATAACTCATGCACTGAAGGTAATGGGTGAAAATGGTATAAATTATGTGTGACTTAATCCACCTGGGATTTGTTCACATCATGGAAAAGTGGATGAAGGGAAGACCTGCATTATGTCAGTGATAGTTTCCTTGAGAGACACGCACATCTATGAGACTGAGTTTAAGTTAATAACATTTCTCCCCCTCTCTCTTTTTTCTTTGTGTGTGTGTGTGTGTGTGTGTGTTAGTATTGTCAATAGAACTGGAGTTAGGAGTTTAATAATTTGGGCGTTTTCATTTTCAGACAGAAATTAAACGTGATGTGGAAAGCTGAGCACTGTGCAGGTCAATTGCTCGTCATTATGAGAATCATTTAATGCATTTTAATGGTGGTTGATAAGGTAAAAATGCTATGTAAGCCAAACTAAAAAGTTTCAATCCAATATATGCTAGCTGCAGTTATAAATGAGTTCCCATTTATATACTCAGGCATTAATTCCAAATATTTGACATTTCCTCATGGATGTAAGTATGAGAAAGTGCCGTATGTGGGAAATGGGCATAGCTGTCAGTATGTCTTCACCCTGCTTATCTCGGGATCTTCAAATACAAAAGGCATGGAATTCAACATTTTAGGAAAGTCGCTGTCAGTGCTGATGAACCTAAACTATCATACATGACATTATAAAGTTAGTTGTTTTTTGAGGTAGCTTCTGTCCGTATGTTCTGTGTTTATTTCTAAACACACACACACACACACACACACACACTTGTCTGTATCTATCACCTTACTTACACCAGCCTTTAGAGTTTAGATGTGCACAGTTCAACAAACCTCAGAAGCCACAAAAGACTGGAAAAGTCGAGATTCTATTTTCATTTCTTACATTTTTAAGTTACTTTGTAACTTAAACAACTAAAAAGATCAAGAAAGCATTCATTTTATTTACTGGACTCAGGAAGACTTGACACATGGACATGAGCATATTGATATACCATCGTCATTCATTTTTGTCACATGTGGATTTGAGATGAAGCTCACTAGGTAGCGTGCTTGCGTAGGAAGTTACAATTGCCTTGGATCAAGTGCCAGTCTTACATACATGGGGTGTGGTAGTACATTTCAATGATTCCAATGCTTGAGAGATGGCTGATGGGAGGATCAGAAGTTCAAGGTTGTTCTTAGCTACATAGCATGTTAGAGGCCAATGTGGACAAAAGAACTAACAAAACATGAAGCATATATGTATCATATGAATCAAATGGACCAGCTTACACTTCCTAATTCTCAGACTAAAGCTTGGGCCAATACTTCAAAGAAAGATTTAGGTCACTATAACAAAGACAGAGAAAATTAATAATAATAATAATAATAATAATAATAATAAATACAACAAAGACACAGACTCAGTTTTTTACTTGGAAAGGAAAACAGTTGAAATCAAATCTCCCATACTCTGTTGAATGGAAAGGACAGTGGCTGTTACCCACCAACAAGTTACTCATTTCTTCTCTGCGGAGAACACTAAAGAGGAAGCAAAGCCAGACTAAGTCTTTACTGGAAAGCTTAAGAGCATCATCAGTGCCTATTCTCATGAACTCTTACTAAACCTGATCCTGCTAACACAGGTAAGGCTGTGGCTGGGTCCCCAACATTGCACACAAGAAACTGAAGATGTAAAGGAAGCAAGATTATACAATGCATGTATCTATGTACGTTTCATTGTGTAAAAGTTCAAGAGAACTTTATGCTATCATTACCAGTTGAAGAGACCAAGACTGAGCTCAAAGTAAATAACAGAGGAGATGCAGTGCCAGTGCCAATTTCCTCAGTGCCACCAACACCAGCTGTGATGTTGGTATCTGACCCATTCATTGAACTGCATCAGAATGCCAAGCATATGAAATCTCAGTCCAGATGCATTGGTCCTGAGAAGCCCTATTCTGGTTCTTAAAGTGAAGCCACCCAGGTGTCCTAGGAGAGAAGAGGAAAAATGTGTGTCCTGATTATTAAATTTCCTGGCAGTCATCATTCTTCCTATGAATGTCAGTATGATTATTTTATATCAAAGAAACCTGCTATCAGGATCTAAGAAGACTGGGTCATTTAAGGGGAAATAAACTTTCTACCATTTGAAACTTATGTAGCATAGAAACATATAGCTCTTTTTTTTTAACTGTGAAGATCACAAGGACTCAGAGCCAGTTCATAAAACCTACGGTGGTTCTGAACAAGGCACTTTATTCTTTTCCTAATGAAGTGAAATACAAATGGCTAGTGCATTTCAAAAGTACAGTGCGTTATCATAAGAGCACAGTCTTAATTAACTGGATTAGCGTGAATTCAACTCATTGGAAACCACACTTGGAAGCCTGCACTTGGTGCTTTGGAGATTATCACATTTATCTTTTTATTATGAAGGAGGTATTAGTGTTCTTAGAAGGTTGAACAACTGGCTGAAACTCTAGTAAGAGGTTAAGAATGCCTGGATTTGCAATGTTCAGAACATACAACTCAGGTATCACATTGATTGCCACAGATGTCAGAGATCCTCCACTTATCTCTAATAAACAGTCTAAATCAAGAAAATTGAGTTGAGTCTTGTAGTTATTTAGGAAGCTGTAAAGGAAATATAACCAATGTCCTTGTTAGAAGAAAATTTTAGTGTTTGATTTGATTCTGACAATATTTTTGCCAAATGGACATTTTATGTGACTTGGCCTTAGTTTCATGGATCACTGGCTCCACTTTGCCTCTGATTTGGAATGCCGTATAATCGATTTAACTGTTTACTTGTTTTAGTGTTGGTATTGCCTTCTCTCCACTAGCAGATTAAGCACCATGAAAGAACTGCTTAGGAATTGCATGATTGTGTTAAATATTTGTGTAATGATTAAATGAAATAAGTTAAAAATAATGTTTACTTAGACTGTTACCTTATCACTTACTGTGAAGCAGAAAAGAACTATAAATAACTCAAAATATTTAAGGAGATAAAATATATGAATCATTGCAAATCCTTAGGGGTCCACAAATTTATTACATCTAATATACTTAATGACTCATATTCTTGGTTCAAGTATGTAGTTCATGGTTTATATTTCTCAGCAAGTATGTACTTATTTATTACCGACTGGTGTAAAGTGATCTGTGAAGAATTAAATGCTGAAAATGAAATTTTCTCTGTCATTCCTCGCAGCTTCAGCAAAGAACAGATTGTGCCCACTTTACTTTGGCTTTTGAGTGTATGCATTTGGTTTCCCCAACTGTCAGTGTACATGTCTTTCTCTTTTATTTCATTGGTTACCATTTGTAGTGTAATTTTACTGCCATGTTTCACCTCCAGGATGCTTCCCTAAGTTGGGCATACTACACTTTCTGACTTACCTGCTCCTGCTACCTTCATTATGCATTGCAGACATAGAGAATGCATTGCATTCTCAACAGACTGATGAAGTTCTCTAACACCACAGTGGGTGAGCCACAAAAAATCATTCTAACAAACACTGAGCAAATGGATGACTTGATGAAGGATCATCAAGGCTATGAGAATTATTCTCAAATGGACCTGTATTAGGAAAACAGAATAGGACCAGGAGGCTAGAATCAGGGAAAACTCAGACTGTCCTGCAACATTAAATTGTCATGAGGATACTAGCTTTTAAGGAATTTGGTTATACCTGTTGGCTCATACTAGGCAATTAAGAATCTTCACTTGAAATTTTATGTAGCCAAGGAGAATAGATCATTCCACTAGGAAAATGTTTAGAAAAAAACCAATGTTGAAGCAGCAGCTATGGAGAGAGTATTATATGTCTGGCCAAATGCTGGGACAGTCTTCCAGGTGGAGGAGAACCTGTAGCAAAGGCAGGGATGAGAACATGGGGGATGGTAGTTAAACCTCTCAGTGCAAGAATGGCAATGGCCAAGTGGAAGAAACACATGGTGGACCAGTTATATGTTCCTGTAAGAAGGGTTTTGGACAACATAATAAAACTTGTAAAACAACAATTATAATTGAACTCTATTCTGCAAACAGCAAAAAAGTCCCTTTTGACCTAAAGCTGGCAGTATTTTCACCATGTGTCTGCTTCTGTGCACTCTTGAAAATTGCCTGGTTGTATTCTCTTAATAATGAACCACTATACTGACAGGCCAGAGTCTCCTTACTGCAGAGTCTCACTTTCTGTGAAGTATCTTCCCCTTTACAACCCATAATTTGGATTTTTTTCTACAGAACGAGACTATACATGAGCACAGCAGGCAGCTCCCTGACAGTGTCTGGAACCGTAGCTACACTGGACATAAGTCTTCCCATGGAACTGTTCAGGAATATTTAGGCCTAGCTGCATTTCTGCCTTCTGGGCCTGTCATTGACTCTGTGATAGCATGGGCTAAAGAGGTAGGAAAATGCAAATGGTGATTATTGAGGTAGACTAAATACATTATTCTACAATTACAAACCCAAACTGTATGTTATAAGTGACTTTAATATTGTAAACTGAAAATCACTTTTACGTGAGGATGATTTTTAAGGGTTTGAGGAAAATTAACTTGTCTGTCTTGAATAAGTTAATTCCCTGGCAAGTCAACATTTATCAGAAATCATTGGGAAATCTGTCATCTCAATGGCATATCCTATTTGAAAGACAGATGTAGATTCAGGGTTTTAGGCAGAAGAATGACACTCTGGTTTGAAAGTAGAGAATGTTTAATTAGACATTTTATTTCTCTTTCGCACCAAGATTGGGAATAGTAAAAAGAAAATCTATGTAGGATATTGTACTGTTCTCTAATAATGAGAAATGGGCACCCAAAGGCCATTTTTCATTTAATTTTACCTCTCTGTGTAGAGATCTGTGTGAGTTTAATTGTTCTCATGTGTCTTTTGTTGAAAAACCATTGGCATATAAGCAAAAGTGAACTTTTATTAGCTGTCCTAAGGAGCTTTCTATGTATGTTCTGTTGAATTTCCATTAATTGAAGGAGGTGAAACAAATCAGGGCATTACTTAATGTGTATTAATTGACTCAAGCGTATTAATAAATGGCAAGTTGATCACCAAATCAAGATTTATGGCAATGCCTCTAAGGTGATTGTGAAGCTTTTGTGGAAATCATTTAACTTGTTTAACTTAGTATGTATAATTGTGGACTCAGTTATAATAAATTCATCAAAACCAACTTCTTATTAAATACTGAGCTTGGCCTGATGCGTAGCTCTATGTATCTGCAGACATGAATTTGTACCTGAGTTTGCATTTACCTTAACTCTTAGTTTGATGATAGACCTCTAGTTTTTGAAAAAAAAATTAATCAACAGTTTATGTGGTTTTAAATTTTATGTTGTTTTCTATGAGGAAATGTGCATTGTTGTTTCTAATTTTATCATACAAATATTACAGCAGGCCATTTTGTACATTTTACCTTTTACACACAAGATGAGTTTTCAGCCAAAGCACTCTTTTTTATATTTTTATTTTAATTTTTATTAATTACCCTTTATTCACTTTGTATCCCCCTTGTAGTTCCCTCCCTCCCACCTCCCCTCCCAGCCTCCTGCCCCCTTCTCCATGCATTCCACTCTCCAAGTCCACTGATAGGGGAGGTCTTCCTCTCCTTCCTACTGATCCTAGTCTATCAAGTATCATCAGGAGTGGTTGAATTGTCTTTCTCTGTGGCCTGGTAAGGCTGCTTCCCTCTTTGTCGTCAAAGAGCAGGCCAACAGGCCAAAGCACTCTTTAGCAAAACCAGCCAACCAACCAACTACCACCACCACCACTAATAACAATGTTGTAAGTCATGTAATTAGAAGATTGTAATTATATGATATGAAAATATAACAATATATTATATGATAATATAAACTTACAAAACTTCTTAAAGTGATATCTTACAAAACTGTTGTTTTCAGCAAATTCTTAGTCAGGAGCCAGATGTTGGGGTGAAAACGTCCTAGCCCAGCATAACTTTCTCCTCAGCCTATGTCCCAGAAGGAATGCCCACTTCTCCTAAACAGTCTCAAGCCAGACTCTTCAAATTGAATGTCCTGCCCTTCTACTTCCTATGCAGCTCTTTTCTTAATAATCCAATGTTTACTTTCTATCAATTGGTTGCTTTCTCCTCTCAACCTATGGTTGACTTCATTTAATCCTGTCTACAATAGCCAAGCCAAAAGCTCTTGGATTAAAGGTGTGCTAGGCATGAGCCACACCCAAATTAGAAAGAGATTTCTTTTCCCCACTAAATAACACAATTTTGGAGTTCACAATGTGATCAACTATCCTGCAACACAAAACTAATACCATGAAAATGTTACCTTACATGATATAGAAACAGAGGAAATATAATTCAAATATCAACATAATATCTATGTAAGAATACATAAATATATTCTTAATAAAAATAAGACAGGAATGCTCATGCCATTAGAGTTCTCACTTCTGAGTGTGTAAAGTGACCTTAGCTGATATTTGTAAAGAATTTCCTCCATGATCTATACTGTGCGCCCACCAGCCTCAGCAAGCACCTCAGCAGGTCTTTGTTCTCTTCCTGAAGAGATGCCCCATTTCTTCAGTTCTGTAATCTGGGCTCTTTGTCATCCTGTTTTAAATTGGATTGTTATACTTTCCCATTGACCTCACTCACAAGAAATGGTAACATCAAGATATTCCCTAAATAATCTCCTGCACTCCATACATAATCTAATCTCCTGTACGTCCAGGGAAGTAATCCAATTTCACCCTGGTGGTCTAGATTAAAACAACAATAACCGTCTTTTTTCTTTTTAAGTAATTTATTTATTTTTATATTAATCACAGGTTACATACTATGTATCCCAGATGTAGCCCTCTACCTCATTCCCTCCCACTCTCTCCATCCCTCCCTCATCTTCTCCCTGCCGCCCTCCATGTCCACTAATAGGGGAGGACCTCCATTCCATCTGACCCTAGGTTATCATCTCTCTTCAGGGCTGGCTGCAATGTCCTCTTCTGGGATCTAGTTAGGCTGTTCCTCCCTTCCGCAGGGGCGGGGGGCGATCAACAAGCCAGCCATTGAGTTCATGACCACAATAGTCCCTGTTCCCCTTACTAGGGTACCCAGTTGGACACTGAGCTACCATGGGCCACATCCGAGCAGAGGTTATAGTTTCTATCCATACATGGTCCTTGGTTGGAGAAATAGTCTCATAGAAGACCCCTGTGCCATGATCTATTTGATCTTTGTGGAGCTCTTGTCCTCACCAAGTCTTACATACTCCCTTTTTTTTCATATGATTCCTTGCACTCTGGCGATGGCTTGGTTGTGAGTCTTAATATCTGCTTTGATTCCTTGTTAGTTAGAGTCTTTCAGAGGCCCCCTGAGGTAGGCTCCTGTCCTGTTGCTTGTTTTCTCCTACATTCAATGTCCATCCTGTTTGTCCATCTAAGGGAGGATTGATCATCCCATCCTGGGTCCTCTTTCTTGCTTACCTTCTCTAGTTTATACTTCTCTAGGTGTATAGATTTCAGCATGTCCGTCCTATCCTATAGGCCTATATAAATGAGTATATACCAAGTGTTTCTTTCTGCTTTTGGGATACCTCACTCAGGATGATCTTTCCAGGTCCCACCATTTGCCTGCAAATTTCATGATTACCTTGTTTTTAATTGCTGGGTAGTATTCCATTAGGTAAAAGTACCAAAATTTCTGAATCCATTCCTCAACTGAGGGACATCTGGGTTGTTTCCAGGTTCTGGCTATTACGAATAAAGCTGTTATGAACATGGTTGAGCAAATGCCCTTGTTGTGTACTTGAGCATCTTTTGGATATATGCC
>JAQQSO010007113.1:0-10847 GCA_028658305.1 Pachyuromys duprasi | reverse complement strand
AGACTCAGAGCCAAACTTTGGGCAGAGTGCAGGGAATCTTATGAAAGAAGGGGGAGATAAAAAAAAAAAAAACCTGGGGGAGGACAGGAACTCCAAAAGGAGAGCAACAGAACCAAAAAATCTGGGCAAAGGGGTCTTTTCTGAGACTGACACTCCAAAGAAGAACCATGCATGGAGATAGCCTAGAACCCCTGCATAGACTTAGCACATGGCACTCAGTATCCAAGTGGGTTCCCTAGCAATAGGAACAGGGGCCATCTCTGACATGAACTCAGTGGCTAGCTCTTTGATCACCTCCCCCTGAGGGGCAGCCTTGTCAGTCCACAGAGGAAGACAATATAACCAGTCTTGATGAGACCTGATAGACTAGGGTCAGAAGGAAGGGGAGAAGGACCTCCCTTATCAGTGGACTGGGGGAGGGCATGAGAGAAGAGGGAAGGAGGAAGGGTGAGATTGGGAGGGGATGAGGGAGGGACTACAGCTGGGATACAAAGTGAATAAATTGTAATAAATAAATATTTTCAATACCATTTTTAAAATGTTATATATACCTTTTGTTGCAACAAAAAGCACACTGGGATAGTAACAGGTGGACTTGAACTCCTTGGTCAAGGAAAGTCAGTCTTCTAGCAGCTCCACTGTGAATAACTTTAGGTTTTTAATCAAATATATACATTTTTCTGTTGCTTACTGTCTTTGTTACCTTTGATCATGTCATTATAAAATAAAGGAAGGAAAAGGCAAAGAGGATAGACATTGGAGGAAGGAGAAAAGGGGAACAGGACAGGAGCCTACCACAGAAGGCCTCTGAAAGGCTCTACCCTGCAGGGTATTGAGGCAGATGCTGGGACTCATAGCCAAACTTTGGGCAGAGTGCAGGGAATATTATGAAAAAAGGGGGAGATAGTAAGACCTGGAGGAGACAGGAGCTCCACAAGGAGAGCAACAGATCCAAAAAGTCTGGGCACAGGGGTCTTTTCTGAGACTGATACTCCAGCCAAGGACCACTCATGGAGATGGCCTGGAACCCCTGCACAGAGGTAGCCTATGGCAGTTCAGTGTCCAAGTGGCCTCTACAGTAATGGGAACAGGGACTCTCTCTGACATGAACTGATTGGCCTGCTCTTTGATCATCTTCCCCTGAGGGAGGAGCAGCCTTACCAGGCCACAGACACCCCTGATGAGACCTGATAAACTAGGAGTAGAGAGAAGGGGAGGAGGACCTCCCTTATCAGTGGACTGGGGGAGGGTCACAGGTGGGGAAGAAGGAGGAACAGGAGGATTGGGAGGGGAGGAGGGACAGAGCTACAGGGGGGGATACAAAGTGAATAAACTGTAATGATCCCAGGGGAGGACATTGCAGCCAGCCCTGAGGAGACAGGATGAGCTGGGGTTGGATGGAAGGGGAGGAGGTCCTCCCCCGTTGGTGGACTTGGAGGGGGCAGGGAGGAGATGAGGGAGGGAGAGGGAGGGTGGGAGGGAAGGAGGGAGGGGGCTATGCTTGGGATGCAAAGTACCTAACCTGTGATTGATACAAAAATAAATAAATTTTTTAAAAAGCACTTAATTACAAAAAAACTATATATTTTTAAAGTGAAAAATATATAGGATAAACCTACAGATATCTGAACACCTAAAGAAAGCTAGCTAGAAGGAGGATCCTGGGTAAGATGATCAATGCTCACTCAGAAAGGCAAATGGGAAGGGCTTTGGAAGAAGGAGAAAACAGGAAACAGGACAGGAGCCTTCCACAGAGGGCCTCTGAAAGACTCTAACCATCATTGTATAAAAGCAGATAATGAGACTCATAAACAAACTTTGGGCAGAGTGCAGGGAATATTATGAAAGAAGGGGGAGATAGCAAGACCTGGAGAGGACAGGAGCTCCACAAGGATAGCAGCAGAACCAAAATATCTGGGCACAGGGGTCTTTTCTGAGACAGATACTCCAACCAAGGACCATTCATAGATATAACCTAGAACCCCTGCTCAGATGTAGCTTATGGCAGTTCAGTATCCAAGTGGGTACCCTAGTAAGGGGAACAGGAACTGTCTCTGACATGAACTCAGTGGCTGGCTCTTTGACTGCCTCCCCTGGATGGGGGAGCAGCCTTGCCAGTCCACAGAGGAGGACAATGAAGCCAGTTTGGATGTGACTGGATTAGCCAGGGTCAGATGAAAGGGAAGGAGGACCTCCCCTATCTGTGGACTTCGAGAGGGGCATAGGAGGAGAGGAGGGAGTGAGGGTGGGATTGGGAGGGGGGAAGAACGTGGCTACAGCTGGGATACAAAGTGAATAAACTGTAATTAACATAAAAAATAAAAATTAAAAGATCCTGTTAGCTAATAAAGGAAGGAAGGAAGGATAAATCTAAACACCAAGTGAAAGGCCACCAGGTATATTTTATTTTGGACATTAGAGAGAAAAGAAAGACAAAATTTTCAATTATTTATTTGGAATCTGGTTGGGATTGAGCAAGACGCAGAGAGCCAGGTAAGGTCAAAAATAAAATCTATGGAACAACCCAGGACACTGGAGGTGGCAAAGGACACACAGGAAGGACCAGCTACCCAAGGTGGGAAGCAGGAGGGCCCTGAGAAATCCAATGTAGCCCCAGTTGATTCTGCTCCCCAGCCCGCTGTCCAGCACGTTAATATCCTGAAAACCCTAGTTAAATCCCTTTACTGCTCAGATCATTCCCAAATGGCTGACTATTCCCCCTTGGCTAAAGGAAAATCAAGCTTCCTGGGGGCCTCCATCAGCTCCATGTAAGTAGTTCACGGTTACCTTCAGCCAAAGCAGCCAAGGCAGTCCAAAACCGCTTTTTCTTTTTTTGTTAAAACTTCTGCCTACTCCTAAAATATTTATCTCATCTCTCCTGAAATAATTGGATAATTGTCAGAGCCCCAGATGAAGCTGTATAAAGCCTTCTCAATTCTCCTAGATAAAATATATACATATACACACACATATATATATACACACACACAATATATATATATTTCATAAGCACTGGAAAATGACTTTCCTGCATAGTTCATCTGTGCCTTCATTCTCATATGACAGGATATATATCTAGGTAGAATTGTCAGTTCTAAAAAGTAGATATGTATTTGCTAAATTAATTCAAATTCATTCCTTCTCAATATTGAATGATTGTTTCAAATCAGATAATTATGAGTGATGAAGATAAAGGAGATATATTAAAAATAGTAATGGGGATAACTCAGCTGGTGGAATGATCACTTAGCATGCACAAGGCCCTGGGCCTGAATCTGCTACTCACTAAACCAGATCTGGTGGCATATGTCTGTAATCTTAGCAGCTGGAGGCAAAGTCAGGAAGTTGAGAAATACAAGATCATCCTTGGCTTCATAAAAAATTCAAGTGTCTGATCTACTTGAAGCTATCTTTTTATTATTATCATTTATTACATTTTATTCAATTTGTATCCCAGCTGTGGCCCCTTCCCTCATCTCCTCCCTATCCCACCTTCCCTCCCTCTTCTTCCCCTATGCCCCTCCCCTAGTCCTAGACCTCCCCTTCCATCTGACCCTAGCCTATCAGGTCTTATCAGGACTGGCTGCATTGCCTTCCTCTGTGGACTGGAAAGGCTGCTCCCCAATCAGGGGGAGCAGATAGTCTGCCACTGAGTTCATGCCAGAGAAAGCTCCTACTCCCCTTACTAGGGAACCCACTTGGAGACTCAGTCTATGCACTACATCTGAGCCAGGATTTTAGGTCTTCTCCATGCATGGTTGTGGGTTGGAGTATCATTCTCTTCAGGGCCCCCAGGGCTCAGTGTTTTATTTTGTTTGGTTTTGTTTTGTTTTGTTTTGTTTGGCTCTGTTGTTCTCCTTTTAGAGCTTCTGTCCCCTCCAGGTCTTTCTATCTCCCCCTTCTTTCATAAAATTCCAAGTATTCTTTAAAGGGCAGGGGAAGCTGAGAAAAAGAACAAGATGGGGGAAACCGTACTGATAAAAGAAAAAGTGTAAAAAAGAAGACAAAAATGACCCTCATGTTCTGAGAGTGGAGATTAACATTCATAGACACAAAAATACAGAGAAAAAAACATTTAAATTCATTTGTAATTTTACAATTTGAATGAGCTCTATCCACACACCCAGCAGAAGTCTCTAAAAGGGAAAGCTATTCACACAAAGACACACCGTGAGTTTTCATTCTCAGAGAGCATTTTTCCTCTTCCAATGCACCACTTCCCTGAAGAGCACCCCTCCTTTTGTTACCCTTCTATCTGACTCTCCCTATGTACTCTCACACTACAACCCTCTGTTTCTTGCTCCCAGACCAAGCCCAAGCTCCAGAAGGAAACCATGAATGTTCACCATCCAGCGCAGAAGTGGGAACACCGTAGAGGCTGTAGTAGTCCTCACTGAATGAGTCATAAATAAGTAAAATCATCCAAACTAGAAATTAAGGCTCTTAAAATGTTTCAGAAACACAGGAGTCCAATCAAGGAAATTAGGGGAAATACAACATTTTACATGAGTAATCACTTCTGATTTGTTCTGTTCATTCCTTTGTTATAACTGGTTAATGTCTTCTCCTTTAGGGCACGCTGCCTGACTTATGCTGCTGACTGACTTTGTTTAGTCTACAACGTTGTCTTCTGTAGCCAAGAACAAATCAAATCTAGTAGATGTTTACTGCCAAACTAATCTGAATCCACAGCAAATTCCAAATACCCAAAACTATTTATTCTCCTGGGTGCTCCTGACCCATGACCTAATTCTCACAGCATGGTTCCTAATCTTAAATACCAGCCTTTGTTCTCAACAGAATCCTCAACTGTCCCCATAGCAATTCTGCTCTACTCAGTGATGTCAAACTGTGGTGTTAGTTATCAGCAAATCTTGATCATGGGCCAGCAGGATGGCTCAGCAGGTTAAGTAAGATACTTGCCACCAAGCAGAATGACTTGAGTGTGATGCCCAGGACCGACATGGTAGAAGCAGATAAACAACTCCTTCAAGTTGTTCTCTAATGTCTCCATGTACACACACACACACACACGCACACGCACACGCACACGCATATGTATATGTGCATATACAATTACACATAAATAAGTATTTTTAACAGAGAAAATCCTGTTCACTGAAATGCAGCCCTTCTTCTCACTCACCTGTTTTCTACCAGGCTGGAAATGACGGCATCTCCAGAAGGCTTATACCTGCCTTATGGTTCTGTTTGACATGACTCAAAGAGAGAAAACATATAGCTGTTTAGTAATACAGTCGTTAACAAGAAGAAAACGGAGACAAATAAAAAGAAAAATAAAAAAGGCCAGTGTGGCTTCAAGCCATGCAGAATGCCTCTTAGACCAATTTTCCCATGGCCGCATCAGAAATACTAGCTAATAGGTCACCTAGGGAAAGTAACTGTCCCTCATGAATACACAAGCCATACTGGGTTGTTTTCTACCTTGGGGCTTATGGCAAAATGAAGTCCTAAGATTCATTAAAATACTTTTCAACTACTTTGTTTTCTCTTTTTAGTCGGGATTTTACTAAGTAGCTTCGCTGTGCCTCAAATATAATCTTCTTGCTTTGGCTTTTTAAGTGCTAAAGTCACAAACCTTTACACCCAGCTTCTAGTTATTTTTGAGTGAAATCATCTGAACACCCATATACACACAAGACACAGAAATGCCTACATAATATTTATTGTCTAGATACATATATTTAGGTAAGCCAAAAACAAGAATAGGCAAATACAACAAAAGCCTAAGAAAAAGAGCCACCAAAAAGTAAACCTTTTGTTCTTGGTTTTATCTCTAATGCACCTGTTACTGTAATCTTTTTCATCAATCACCTTGCCTCTATGTAAAAAATACCATTCTAACAAATAAATATCTATCAGCTGTCTATCTATTTCCTTATTTAATTGGTTGTGGGACACAAGGTTTCTCTGTGTAACATCCAAGGCTATCCTGGAACTCTCTCAAGGTTGGCCTTGAACTCACAGAGATGCTCCATGAGTTGGCTGCCTCTGCCTCCCAAATGTTGGGTTTAATGGTATACACCATTAGGTCCAGCTCCAAATAAGCCTTTGTAATCATTTCATGGACTGTGGGTTTCCAGTTGTGTAGCTAGATTTCTTGACAAAATACTGCTTATTAAATATTTGTGGATGGTTCAGTAAGGTATTAACTTTTAAAAGTGACAGAATTATGGATTCTCCAACACTAATGACAACTCTAATACACTAAGATCTGTTTTACAAGATGCTTATATAAAAGAGAAAGAACAGAAGGAGGAAGAACAGGCCATTGACACTTCCTCAAGGAATTCAGTATATAGGTAAAAAGCAATGCCCAGAAGCTGTCAGGAAGAGGGCAGACAATGGTTTAGGGATAATGCTGAGGTCTTTTTTCTTCGTTTCTTATCACCTCTTGGGGGGACATAATTCTTCTCCCCATCATAATGACCTTTGTCACTTTGGGCTATATCCTCAAGCTTCAATTTTCCTTTGCAGACATGCTCTTCCATCTCGCAGAGCGTTTCTTTGAGAACTCATCAAAATTGACCAAGGAGTCACAGTATTTCATCCTGTGCTCTTCCAAGTAAGTCTTCAGGAAAACTGCATATGGGAACATTTCCCCCATTGGCTTGTGGAGCCTCTTTTGTCAACACTGATGAAGCAGCATCTACTTGCTGGCACATGCTCTTCCATCTGAGCCAAACCAAGACCTTTCCTTCCCAGGCTCCATAGATAAATGGTTTTGTACCCCAATTTTAAATTGGGTCGTTTGTTATTATGATTCCTTGGGTTTTTATTTTTAGTTCTTTATATATTATGAATATTAACCCTTTAATAGATGTATACTTGGCAACGTTTCTATCCTTATTTCTCTTCATTCAGCTGATATTTTTTTCTTAGCTATGCATAAGCTTTTTAGTTTTATGAGCTTACATCTCAATTGCTGGCCTTGCTTCCTGTGTAAATGGAGCCCTCCTCAGAAAGTCCTTCCCTATAACCCCATTTCTTTCTTCAGAGATTTAATCTTTTCATTGCAGAGTTCTTTCACCTCCTTGGTTAGATTTATTTCTAATTATTTTCTTTTCTGAAGGTAATGTGAATGGCAAATATGAATGGGAGTGTTTCAATGATCTCTTGTTCTATGTGTGTTATTGTTGTATAGAAAGGCTACTGGGTTTTGTAAGTTAATTGTGTACCCTGCCATTTTCCTGAAAGTGTTGTTTCTCCAGCTTTTCAGATAAAATTTTTGAGCTCTCTAATGCATAATACCAAGTTATCTGAAAAGGGGATAAATGTGCTTCTTTTTTTAATTTGTGCCTTTTTATTTTCTTCTCTTGTCTTACTGCTCTAGCCAGTGCTTCAAGTACTAAATTAAACATGAGTGAAGACAGTGAAGAGTTCTGTCTTATTCCTGATTTTAATAGGATTGCTTCAAGTTCTTCTCCATTTAGAATAATATTGGCTGTAGATTTTTCATGTAGCCTTTACTATTTTGAGTAATGTTTTTCCAGTCCTACTCTCTCTAAGACTTTTATAAATGAAGGTGTGCTGGATTCTGTGAAAGACCTTTTCTGGAAGTATTGAGGGGATCATGCGACTTTTATCTTTAAGTCCATTTATATAATGTATTTCATTTATTGACTGATGCCTGCTGAAACATCAGTACACTTCAGGGATTAGGCAATTTGATGGTGGTTGATGAGCTTTTCTACAGATATATGCCTGTATTTAGTTCACAGGTATTTTATAAGAATTTTTGCAACTATGCTCATCAGAGATATTGGCCTATCATTTTCTTTTTTTGTTATTGTGTCTTATCCTAGCTTTGATTCTAGAGAAAAACTAGCTTTGCAAAGAATTTTGGAATTTTTCCATTTCTATTTTTTTAAGTAATTTAAGAAGCATTGCTCATATGTCTTTTTTAAAAGTAGAATTATGCTGTGAATCCATACGGCACTTTGTTTTGTTGTTGTTTTTTTTTTTCTTTGTCAGAAGGCTTTTGTTACTATTTCTGTCTCCTTCTTTGATACAGATATGTTTAAGTTGTTCCTATCCCCTTGGTTTAACTTTATTGGCTTAGAAAATTTGAGAAATTCATGCATTTCTTTTAGGTTTTCTAACTTAATGGAATATACATTTGTACAGTATTAAAATCTTCTGGATTAAAATCTTCTGGATTTCTTTGGTGTCTGTTGTAATGTTTTCTGGTTCATCTCTGATTCTGATTTGGGTCCTCCCATTCTTTCTTTTGGTTAATTCATCCAAGGATTTGTTTATCTCATTTATCTTCTCAAAGGATGAGACCTTAGATCCAGTGATTCTGTTTTATTTGTTTCTATTTCATTAATTTTTGTTCTGATTTTTATTATTTCTTTTTGCCTACTGAGTTTGAGTTTGATTTGTCCTTTTTTCCAAATTCTTGAGTTGCATTACTAAGCCATTTATTTGTGCTCTTTATGATTTTATTTTTCAGTGTAAGCACTTAGGGCTATAAATGTCCCTCTTAGGACTGCTTTAATGTGCCCCACAGATCATGTTGTGTTGTGGTCTCACTTTCATTTAATTCCAGAAATATCTTTCTTTATTTATTTCTTTTTTGTTTTTGTTTTTTGTTTGAGACATGGTTTCTCTGTGTGGCCTTGGCTGTCCTTGGATTCATTTTGTTGACCAGGCTGGCTTTAAACTAACAAAAATCTGCCTGCCTCTGTCTCCCAGAGTGCTGTAATTTCATGTGTACAGCACCATTAAACAGGGCTCTTATTAAACAGAGAAACCCTGTCTTGGAAAACCAATTTAAAATATGGGGGGGGTGTATTATGATATATACGTGTGTGTGTGTGTGTGTGTGTGTGTGTGTGTGTGAGAGAGAGAGAGAGAGAGAGAGAGAGAGAGACTTGATATCCTATTCCACAGGTAACTGCTCAGCCATGTTCATTGTCGCTATAGCTAAGAAATGAAAGCAACCTAAATGTCACTGAACTGATGAGTGGATAATGAAAATATGGGACATATACAGAAGAAAATTCTAGTCATATGTAAAAAAAGTGAAATCATAAAATTTGCAGGTAAACAGACAGTACAGGAAAATATACTAAGTGAGGGAAGCCAGACACAGAAAGACAAATGCCTGGTGTTCTCTCATATTTGTGGATCCTAACTTCAAATATTTTGAGTGTATAACCTAAAATAACTGCAAAAATCCAGAAAAACATGAAGAAACCATGGAGAGGGTCATCTTGGAGGAGATAGTAGGACACACAGGTGTTCTGAAATGAGAAAAACAGGGGGACTTTAACTGGCAAAGGAGAGGAAGGGAAAGGATAAAATCATCCAGATTGTTTGAAAAGGCCATAAGGAAACATTATTTTACATTTGCTTTAAAATACATATATAACATGTAAGTTTGTGAATACATATATGTAGTTTAAGTTAAGTTATATCATTTAATATGACAATAGACTATGAGCCATTGACTAACAAAAGTCCCAGTACAAACAGAAACAAACAAAACTAGTTCTGGGCATGAGACTCTTCAAGTTGTTGTTTAGAGAAGTCCAAGAGACTCCAGAAACAATAGAGGTGGTTTTTCTTTGCCCTAGTTTGCTTCACAGAACTTGAAGGTAAGACTCTACTGCTGAAGATCCCACACACTTCAGACTTAGAGTACTTGGAGGGACGGAGCTGGAAATCACCAGGAAGCCTCCTCCCTGAGGACTAGTCCTCAAGCATCTGGAGATGCTATGTGAGTCAGGGAGGGAGAGAAGAAGCTGTTATGTCACTAGATAACAGTGACATTTATGAATCACAACAATAACCAGCATGGCAATATATGCCCAGACGTGTAATAGTGGCACTTAGATCTTAGAAGTAAACAACAGTCATCACTCAAAATTAAAGCCCTTTCAGTAGTAGGAAACTGATGCTGGTACTGTAAACCTAGTCAGCTACCCATGGCTGGTAAGGTCATGGGCCCTAGAAGAGAACCTACTGTTGCCATTTCCTACACAAGTATTAATTCCCAGTTGCACTGTAAATACCTGTCCTTATAGCCAAAGATAAGTGTAACTCAGCCTCTGTCAAAGGAGTTTCTTTTTGCAGGAAACAGAGACCATTATAGAAAGCCACGACTTGTCAAAATGCAAAGAATGACTGACTATGGGTTGCCCAAGCCCAACTGATATATCTACAACATAACTCCTACACCTAAGACTCAGGAAACATCACAGATGAGAGAATAAAAAAAAATGTAAAAGCCAGAGTTTCAAGATGTTTCCTATGAAATAATGTCTCCCATGTATGCCAGGAAGCAATAAACATGACATCTTAACAATATAGTTAAGACCTGAACAATGACAATACTAGTTGACACCCCAGGATATATGCATAAGACTCTACCCCTAGATAAATAGCTACAGGCAAATTAATAATGGCCAAGAGACAGAGGGCGAGAAGTAATGATAGATCTGGGGGAGGTTGGTGAGACTTGGGGAGAACAAGCGCTCCACAAAGACCAAACTGAGCAGGGCATAGGGGTCTTGTATGAGACGGTTTCTACAATCAAGGACCATGTGTGGATATGGCCTGGAACCCCCGCTCAGATGGGGCCCATGATAGCTCATTGTCGGACTGAAGACCCTAGTGAGGGAAACAGGGAATGTTCCAGTCATGATCTTGATGGCTGACTCTTTGACCCTCCCCCATACAAGCTGGGGAGTGACAGACAGGCTAGAACCCAGGGGAGGGCAATGCAGCCAGCCCTGAGGAGACAGGATGAGCTGGGTTTGGATGGAAGGGGAGGAGGTCCTCCCCTGTTGGTGGACTTGGAGGGGGCAGGGAGGAGGGAG
>JAQQSO010007112.1:0-10847 GCA_028658305.1 Pachyuromys duprasi | reverse complement strand
ACCGTAGGAGTTCCGCTCACCTGGCACTCACAATGCTGGCGTTTTAAGTCCCAGAGTTCAGTCTCCTGGTTGCTGCGTTGTTTCTGCTCTCCTACTCCTCAGACACAGTGTTCTCTCGTGGCAGCCATCTTGGATCGCTCCGATTGTTCTTTGTTTATGGATTCTTTTTTTTCCCCATAACACAAGGCCTCAAGGTATGGCAGGCAAGTATTCTATCACTGCACTACAGCCATAACAAAAGCCAGTTAAAATGAAAACAATTTTGAAATACTGAATATTTCATTTTGGTTCTATTTTTGTCTAAAGGTGACAGGCACCATTGAAGTAAGAACTGCAGCGGGTAAGTGAGCTAACTGGAGATGGCCTGCTGTTTTTCATGGCTGTGATGGGTGCACCTTGGAGAGCCATGGCCCCAAGGGTTCTGTCTCCAGATTGCTTCTTGCTGCTGACACGCCTTCCCATGCTTGTCATTTCTGTATTCCTCATATATCTGGCATGGTGTGATTGGGCATAAGGAGAATCTCACTGCCTACAGTCTGGTGTGATTGCTTCCTGGGTATTATTATCCCACTTTGTTCGGCAAATTTCCTGTAGATCAACATGAAGATGTACTTTCATGAAACAATACTGTTTAGATGAACTGATTGTTTTATAATTTTTGATAATGATTTTATAGAATTCCTGATTTGATTCAAGTAATTTTAAGTCCCCCTGAAGAATAGCAAAAACTGTAAGAGGAATTCTATGAGCCTTCATGTGTCACAAACAGATAAACTGCACTAAAAAGAGAAATAGACTTGGGACAGATTTATGACCAAGAAAAAAACATTCACTCTAAGTTACGTCTAGATCATGGGTCTCAGTATGCACCATGATAAGATAAGCCACAAACAGGAATAGATAATTAGCTAATTTAGCTATGCAAAACTTTAAAAATAAGGCTAAGAGATGACCTGTTTCTTGGTAAAATATAGATTGTAACCAGCTGGCAGAGGAGAAAACTTGCAACTATAGGCTTGTCCTGCTTAACCTTGTTAATCTAAGACATAAAAAACTACTGCCTTGAACTTTCAAAGAATTCATGAAATAAAAGATAGTTGAAGATTGTTTAGTTAGATTCGAGTTTTTTGTTTTCAAGACAGTTTTTCTGTGTTGCCTAGGCTGTCCTAGAATTGCTTTGTAAACCAGGCTGGCCTTGAACTCTCAGAGATCAGCATGCCTCTGCCTCCCTGAGTTCTGGGATTAAAGGCATGCGCTACCACTCCTGGCTTAGATATGAGTTTTAATGGAAAGACACATAAACAGTAATTCTGCTGTAACTCCTCATACCTTGTTAACCTTAAACCTTGTTAACCTATGACATATAAAACTATTGCTTTAAACATACAATGAACTTGTAGAACAAAGAGTTAGACAAAGAAATGTTTACTTAGATACAAGTTTTAATAGAAAAATATGTAATCAACAATCCTGCTGTAACTCTTCTGTAATGGATTTATGTTTTCTATGATAATTGCTTTTATGACTATTAGGTAGTTTTTCTTCTTACATACAAAATTTTGCTTTAGGGGGTATAAAAAGGCTGAGAGGAAAAATAAAGCATTGGCTGTTGATTGTTGGAGCATGAGCTTTGCTCCATCCACCATCTGCCAAATATGTCTATCTGACTGTCTGTCTATCTGACTGTATATATGAATATGTATGCATAGATGTATGTATGTGTGAATTTGTTAAATCATGTTGAAGCCTGCCTTTGCTTCATCCATGAAGTGTGTGTGAGAGTGTGTGCTTCTTTTCTCCTTCCTCTTTTCTTTCTCATCAGCTCCTGCCAGGAGCCATCAGCTCTGGCCCCTAAAGAGTTAAAGAGAGTCCAAAGTTTTTCTACAGTGACAAACTGTGCTGGCTCTGAGAGAGCAGGAGCTGTCAGCTTTTGGTTTCTTTCCTCCACGCTACATTCCAACTCAGTTTAACCCTATGTAGTCAAAGCTGGCCTTCGAAATAAAGAAAAATACAAGATATTAAAGAGAAATTAAAGAGTCCATTCTATGGATACAGAAATTGTGGTACTTTTACACAATGGAATACTACTCAGCAATTAAAAAGGAGGAAATCATGAAATTCGCAGGCAAATGATGGGACCTGGAAACGATCATCCTAAGTGAGGTATCCCAAAAGCAGAAAGAAAACATATGGTATATACTCACTTATATAGACCTATAGGATAGGAAGGTCAAGCTGAAATATACACACCTAGGGAGGATATACAGGAAGGAGGACCCAGGTTGGTATGATCAATGCTCGTTTAGATGAACAAATAGAATGGACATTGAATGGAGGAGAAAACAAGCAACAGGACAGGAATATACCAAAGAGGCCTGTGAAAGAATCAATATAGCAATTTATCAAAGCAGATATTAAGAATCACAACCAAGCCTTCGGCAGAGGGTGGGAAGTAATAATAAAAATAGGGGAAGTTAGTGAGACTTGGGGAGAACAAGAGCTCCACAAAGACCAAACTGAGCAGGGCACAGGGGACTTATACGAGACAGTTTCTCCAACCAAGGACCATGTATGGATATGGCCTAGAACCCTGCTTAGATGTGACCCATGGTAGCTCTGTGTCCAACTGAAGACCCTAGTAAGGGAAACAGGGACTGTTTCAGTCATGAACTTGATGGCTGGCTCTTTGACCTTCCCCCATACATGCCAGGAAGTATCAGCCTGGCTAGATCCCAGGGGGGGACATTGCAGCCAGCCCTGAGGAGACAAGATGATCTGGGGTCAGATGGAAGGGGAGGAGGTCCTCCCCCGTAGGAGGACTTGGAGGGGGGGGGAGGAGATGAGGGAGGGATGGGGAGAGTGGGAGGGAATTAGGGAGGGGGCTAAGCATGGGATGCAAAGTACCTAACCTGTGATTGATATAAAAATAAATCAATTACATTTTTTTAAAAAGAGTCCATTCTACGTGATATGAACATATTAATATGTTGTTCAGTTGGGCACTATGAACGTAAGCAAAATATGACCACTGGAGCCACACCATGAAGCATCGATATTTGTTGGACATCTTTGAAGACTCTCTTGTGAGCTGATATTTCATGCTTCATACCACTTGGCAGGAATCTTGAAGCTAATACCTAGCTGTTCTGATTCTAATTTTTTCCTCCACCATTCAAAAATTAAAATGTGATCAATAAAGACATGAATAAACTATATAGGATATCCAAGTTGGTGGGAGGTGGTAGGATAGCATGTATGTGTATTCTACTAGAATATATACTAGGGCCAGGGCAAGAATCTAGCTTAACAAACGATGGTATTCTTTCTTTCTGTCTTTTTTTTCAGACAGGACCTCACTAGGTATCCCTTGTTAGCCTGAAGCTCTCCATATAAAACAGGCTAATCTTGAACTTAAAGACACACACCAGCATCTGCCTCCCCAGTGCTGGCATCAAAGGTGTGTGCAACCACTCTTGGCCAAGGGAACTGTTTTTGTTTTTATTTCTTTTGCTTTGCTTTCTTTCAAACAGTGTGCAGAGCTGGCTGATATGGAACTCATGGGGATCCTCCTGCCTTTGCAAAGGAACTTGAAACATTGTGTGCAAAAATACAAATAACTCCATTCCTTTAATAGCCTTAAGATTTTATAATTTCCCCATCTGTATAGTCAACTTTTGAGGTGGTTTTGAACCAACATGTGGGTGCTGCTAGGAGCTCAAATTGGGTCCTATGCAAAAGCAGTAAGCACAATTAACCATTTCACCAGCCCCACATCTAACGTTCTTAAATAAGGGCGCCATACAGAGGAAAATGACTGGAAACACCCTCATTGCTTCATAAAATATGTATCATGCTGAGAAATAGCTAGTGGTTTTAGAAAGGGAAACACAAAATTCAATCATTTACTAATCTCTGTAAGACCTGAACATGTAAAGATTGACAGGAAAATTAAACACATGTGGTGCATATACAGAATGAATATTCATAAAAAATTCTCTTCTGGAATAACTCAATATATTTTTATTAGATGTTCATAAGTACACAGTCCAATTATCAAGTCATAAATATTTTAACAAGTTAACTCTTATTATCCCATGTGTGTTCACATGACTTCTACTTTTCTTTGTCAAATTCCAGAAAGAAATAGAAAAAAATTGCTGGCTATAGTTTTCCCTCATCAATGTTATTTCTTTCAGTACAACAACACAGATATTAAAATAAGTGACAGGAGGTAAAATTTTCCAATTTAGTTTGAGTGGCCACTTACCTAACGTTGCCCAGCTCACAATCTGATTCATAAGAGGCAGTCCTTCTTTCTTTAACAGACTGTGGTGGGTGCTGTATACAACATACATAGAGAGCACTGTACTCAGCATCTGAAAACACAAAGCAAACAGGTTAGCAAAGGGAAGGGAAGGAAAGGTAACACACTAGACAGATGCTTAAACAGCGCTGAGAAAAACTGGAACAAAGCAGCAATACTGGAATTGGACCAGGCTGCCTTCTCGTGCTCCAGAGCTACAAGTTAAGTACTGCCATGGTAAGCTAGAGACTTGCCTGAGGATGATGTGAGGCACGCACACCGTCAAGAGTGCTATGGTGTACTTCACCAGAGCTTCTCTTGAGAAGCCTCTGTTACAAATGTTGAAGGTTTCTTAACTTATGCAGGTGGAAGGGAGTGTGGAGTTCAGGGCCTTTCCCACCGCTGTTCCTCTGCACAGTACTACCCGTATAGTTATTTATTCAATATATTTCTGTGGTCTGGAAACTGAGATAGTACAAATGTTCATTGCAAGTTACTGTCTAGGAGGAGTGAGCTTGAAGGCTGTTTTTGTAAAAACTGCTTTATGGCAACACAGTCACTACCATTCCTTTATGCACTGCCTCCCTCTGTGCTGACACATTTTTAACAGACTCCATATGCATAACCATAATAAACATGATCCAATTGTATGGGAAAATGTCTATTAATCCCTCAACTAGTGGATTAATTGCTATTTTTAAGAATTGGGATCATAGGGTACAGAGTTAAACAGAGAATTCTCAATAGAGGAACATCAAATAGCAAAAAAACACTTAAAGAAATGCTCAACATCCTTGGTCATCAGGGAAATGCAAATCAAAACAAGCCTGAGATTTCACCTGACACTCATCAGAATGGCCAAGATCAAAAACTCAAGTGACAACACATGCAGGAGAGGCTGTGGAGAAAGGGGAACCTTTCTCCATTGCTGGTTGGAATGTAACTTTTGAAGCAACACTTTGGAAATCAATCTGGCACTTTTCTCAATTAGGAATAGTGCTTCCTCAAGATACAGCTATAGTACTCCTAGGCATATATTCAAAATATGTTCAAGTATACAACAAGAACATTTGCTCAGCCATGCTCGTAGCAGCTTTATTTTAATAACCAGACCTGAAAACAACCCAGATTCTCTTAAGTGAGGAATGGATACATAAATTGTGATACATTTACACAATGGAGTACTACTCATGAAATCAAGAAATTTGCAGGCAAATGGTGGGAACTAGAAAAGATCATCCTGAGTGAGTTATCCCAGAAGCAGAAAGACACACATGGTATATACTCACTTATACGTGGATATTAGACATATTGGAGATAGAAAGACCTGGATGGGACTGCTCCACAAGGAGAGCAACACGACAAAAAAAAATCTGGGAACAGGGATCTTTTTTGAGACTGATACTCCAACAAGGATCATGCGTGGAGATAACATAGAAGCCCTGCATAGATGTAGCCCATGGCAGCTCAGTGTCCAAATGAGTTCCCTAGTAATGGGAAGAGGGACTGTCTCTGACATGAACTCAGTGGCCTGCTCTTTGATCACCTCCCCCTAATGGGGGAAGAGCCTTACCAGGCCACATAGAAAGACAATGCAGCCAGTCCTGATGCGACCTGATAGGCTAGGGTCAGAGGACCTCTCCTATCAGTGGACTTGGAGAGGGGCATGGGAGGAGATGAGGGAGGATAGGTGGGATTAGGAGGGGAGAAGGGAGGGCGCTACAGCTGGGATACAAAGTGAATAAACTGTAATTTATGAGAAAATAAATTAAAAAAAAGAAATGAGGTAATGTATGACTACCACAAAATAAGCTCTTAGAGTTTAGATCAGTGGTATTATCAAATACTAGAAATTAATTTGTCTTTTGGGGAACAAATTAAGACACAAAAAATTCCATGAATACAGCTATGATGCAATCCTAGGATAATTTCTGTGGTAAGACATACTCTGAATTTAGACATGCCAAAATGAGAAAAAAAAAAGTATGTCTTGGGATCAATATGTCAGGCAGCACAAGAATTAATGCAAATTGCTACAGATAATGCAAGAAAGAACTTTGAAGTAGAGTTACATAATACTCGGGTATTTCTAACAAATTATAAAAGAATTTGAGCATGATACTCGTCACTGCTCTAGAGTAAGTCAGAAACACATGCTCCTGTCAAAGCTCTCATTACTGTAGGTGGATTCTGTCAAAACTATCCTGGTTTTAGAGGAAAGTCAGTGTACTATTTACAATGAAGCATATGTTCCAAAGCTTGAAAGGATGTTTTCAAAGGATTTCTTCTCTTCTTTCCAGTTCACTGTTGCTCTCCAAGAATGAATGTAAGTTACTATATCTTTTAAGCATGGTATATTTTTAATTTCACACTACTTTGGAAATACATTATGATGCTTTGTTCTGAGAGAACTTTTTAAGAAGACTCAGGAGGTTGGTAGGGCTCCACATATGGTTATTTTTCCATTAAAAGAAAAAAAAAGAGCACTTGTGTGGAAGTGATAAGGAAAGGAACTCATGTTGGTGGGAGTGTAAACTAGTGCAGATACTCTGAATATCAGTCCTGAGGTTTCTCAAAAAATAGAAACAGAACTGACATATGACCTGGCTGAATCGCTCCTGGGCATACACCCAAAGGATCTCATATCCTACTACAAAAACACTTGAATACTCATGTTTACTGCAACTCTATTCATAATAGCTAGGAAACAGAATTAACTATTAACAGATTAACTATCAACAGATGAATAGGTAAGGAAAATGTAACACAATGAAATATTACTCAGTTTGTCTGGCCATGGCTGTTGCACATATGAACTCAGTGCTATGATTACCTGCACAGGAACAAGCCAGTCAATTTTCTGGCATAGATGGGGGTGGTACTCTCCAGGCATCACCTCCAAATGAAGAGATATTGGAAGCCGATAGCTGTGGGAGAGGGAGAAATTCTTTTTTGAGGGTGTTCCCACTGGTTGGCTTGCCATGGTCCACTGGACGGCCTTACACCCATGCACATACGGGCAACAATATATGTACTTAGTGGAAAAATAAACAATGGAATATTATTCAACTGTAATGTAAAATGAAATTATAAAATTCATAGGTAAATGGATGGAACTGGGAATAATCATTCTGGGTGAGATACCTCAAACCAAGAAAGCCTATTACTGCACTTTTGTTCTCTCCTATATGTGGATGATAGATTTGATTCTTTGGAGATATATGTTTAAATTGAAGTACCAATAGATGACAGGAAACCAGTAAGGTGCCGTGGGAGGGCACTCAGGTTGTTGGTCAGTGTGATCTAAGACTCCTCTCAATAACATTATAAGTTATTGCCATTGGTCTTGGTTACCCTCTAGAGCGTGAGGGTAAGATTTTTGCTGAAGATGCCACATATTTTGAGAGACCAAAGAATTAAAAGTTTAAAGCACAAGCCTGAACAAAGGCCAGCCAGGTGGAGCCATGTCCCCCCACCTGCAGAGAAGAACTAGCCTTACCGAATTCTTTCCTGCCCACTAGAAACAGTTGCTAGGAAGCCGGCCCCCTCCTCTAGGACAGCCAAACAAGGCAAGCCAGACCATTAATGGTTTGGGGGCCTTCCTATAGCCAATCAATTCAAAATGCAGCATCCTTTTGTATTTCAACCAATAGACATGAACCCCCCTGCTTTGGGAATGCTGGGAGGGATAGGACTCTAAATCACCCACCTAATCAGAGCATGAGGCTCTTGGCTTTCAACTGCTTCAGTGGTGAGGGTGTGTAAGCCCAAGTTAGCTTGTAATAAAAAGATCCTCATGTGTTCTGCAACGAGTTCGACAAGTGGTCGTCTTTTGGGGTCTTGAGAATCTGGCACAACAACGTAAGTCATAGGAAATGGAGAAATTGAGATGATACCAATCTGGAAGCTCCATCCTGACTGCCTAGCTTTCACAGCGCATGAAGGTGCTATGCATGCTACTGGAGAAGAGAAAGAGTCAACAGTCTGACCTGGCTATGACCCCTTCCAGCTATAATAATGATGGGACTGGCAGGATAGGCCCACTGGTGCAATAGCTGCACAAATATTATGAGAATAACCAAACACTTTTGCTTGACTTGACCTCCTTAACATGAGAGAGCTCATTCCTGGTATAGTTAATTGGGTGAAAAACCTAGGCCCTAGATTAGAGCCTAGCAATAATATTTTGCTAAATAAATTTAGTAGCTAATTGTCCCCTAAGTTCTTATCTTTATACCCAAAGAGTAGAGCATGTTTCAACTCTCATCACAGAAACTACTTTTTATAGTAGATGGTGATTAATACAGAGACCTACAATTGGTCAACATGCAGAAAATAAGGGATCATTGTAAAGAGAAGACAGAAAGCTGTAAGAGCCACAGGTGATGAATGTCAGAAACAACAGCACCATTGCCTACATGAACACACAGCAGCTGTGACTGCATGCACACACCTGTAGCAGATTACAGAGCCAAAACCCCAGCCCGACTGGGTGACAAGCACATATAAGCCCACTTTATCAGAGATGTTACTGGTAACTGATAGCTTCTGAAGGATGGATAGTCAGTTTTCTTCAGGGCTACTGTCACGTACAAGCAGCAGAAAGTAGGTTCAGTGGCTTTAAAAAGCAAGCACATAGTGTTAGAGGATAAAATAGAAATTGGAGGGGAGGAAAAGGGGAGTTAATTTGACCAAAACACACTATATGCATGTATGAAACATTCAAACAATAGAAAAAAGGCATGAAGTTGAAGGGAAAACACATTTGCGGGGAAATGAGAGTGGCTGACAGAGGAAATGTGAGGTTAATATAATTGTATTTTACTGTTCGTGTGACTGAAATTCTCAAGAAAAAGAAAAATTATAATAAAAACAAGCAATTAAAATTTTAAATCTTAAAAAGTAAAAACCTATAAAATAAAAACTAAAACCTAATGAAAACATAAAAGTTAAAGAGGACTATTATCTTATTGAAAAAGTGATTTCTAAGCTGGGCAGTGTTGGCTCATGCCTTTAATCCAAAAACTTGGGAGGGAGAGACAGAGGCAGATCTCTGAGTTTGAGCCAGCCTGTTGTATAGAACAAGTTCTAGGACAGCCTGGGCTACACAAAGAAACCCTGTGTCAAACCACTATTCTCCCCCCCCCCACAAAAAAGAAAAAGTGCTTTCTCTTCTAATCTATAAAAAGATATCATTTTAGAAAACATCACACTATGTAATCTCTACCTTTTGTAACTCCATTAAATATTTGCCACACTGACATTAAAAAACAAACTGGAGTTAAATTATTGAAAACCACACATCCTGTAAACAAAATAGTTGGGCACCAATTAATTTTAAAACCCAATGTTCTTTTTGCTTTAGCACAGCTAGCAACCAATGCACGTCTATCTCCCAGGCTATTGCCTGCTGCCCTCATGCCAACCCTCTCAGCTGCTGCCACTTCGAAGTGGCTTTTAGGAAACTACACAAAATCTCAGTCCAGAAGAAACACTGTCGGCTCATGTTGAGTCTAAAGTCCTTCTTTTTTTTTATCTTTTCTTTAACATATTTTATTAATACGTACACATCTGAAATATTTATATATTAACTTTTTAAAAATTTATATTGTATATTAATCACAGGTTATGTACTTTGTATCCCAGCTGTAGCCCCCTCCCACATTCCCAACCTAGCCCTCCCATCCCTCCCTCCTCTCCTCCCTGCCCCTTTCCAAGTCCACTGATAGGGGAGGACCTCCTCCCCTTCCATCTGACCCTAGCTTATCAGGTCTCTTCAGGACTGGCTGTAATGTCCTCTTCTGTGGCCTAGCAAGGTTGCTCCTCTCACAGAGGGGGTGAGAGAGGGTCGAAGAGCCAGCCATTGAGTTCATGTCAGAAATAGTCCCTGTTCCCCTTACTAGAGTACCCACTTGGATACTGAACTACCATTTGCTACATTAGAGCAGAGATTCTAGGTTATATCCATACATGGTCCTTGGTTGGAGAAACAGTCTCATAAATGACCCCTGTGCCTTGGTATATTTGGTTCTTGCAGAGCTCCTGTCTTCTCCAGGTCTTACTAACTCCCCCTTCTTTCATGATTCCCTGTACTCTTTGCCAAAGGTTTGGTTATGAGTCCTAATATCTGCTTTGATAACCTGCTAAGTAGAGTCTTTCAGAGTCCCTCTGTGGTAGGCTCTTGTTTTCTCCTACATCCAATGCCTATTCCATTTGTCTTTCTAAGTGAGGATTGATCATCTTACCCCAGGTCCTCTTTCTTGTTTATCTTCTTTAGGTGTATAGATTTCATTATGTTTACCCTATCTTATAGGTCCATATAAGTGAGTATATACCACGTGTTTCTTTCTGCTTTTGGGATACCTCACTCAGGATGACCATTTCTAGGTCCCACCATTTGCCTGCAAATTTCATGATTTCTTCATTTTAAATTGCTGAGTAGTATTCCATTGTGTAAAAGTACAATTTCAGTATCCATTCCTCAACTGAGGGACATCTGGGTTGTTTCCAGGTTCTGGCTATTACAAATAAAGCAGTTACAAAC
>JAQQSO010007111.1:0-10848 GCA_028658305.1 Pachyuromys duprasi | reverse complement strand
CACTCCTATTACCTAGTCTTGTCCCTTTCCCACTCTTGCTGTTCCCCTTCCTCTTCCAAATTATTGTGACTCAATGAATTTATTATAAGAGAACACACATTTATTTTAAGAAACATGGGCACCCTACCACTGTTTCCACTTATGAAGAGAATGATTTTCCTTCCCTGGTTATCACTACCTACCTATGAATCCCCAGGAAAAGACAGGACCTCAAGAACCCATCCAATCTCCACGGTTCATTGTTGGTGGTTCTTCTGCTGTCCATGTCTTGGGTCGTTGATCACAATTGCTGGAATGTCAAGAGTACAACAAACTGTTCAAAACCCCAAACAAACTCTCTACATGTGCCTACCTTTCCTATAGACACTGAACTGTTTAAGAGACTTTATTCATTATTATTTAAATATATGTGTGTTCCAGCAAATCATAGAATTCTTCAGGATGGGGGACAATGGGCTTGGGTCCCATGCCTAGCTCACCTCCACTGGGCTCACTGGGTGTGATCCAGGTGTGCCAGGCATATGGGACACAGGAATAAAGATCAGCAAGAGGAATTCTACTGTAACATCCCACAGACCCTCTTGGGATGGCAGACAATGGGATTTGAGGCTCATGCCCTGCTCACCTCCACTGAGCTTTCTTATACAGGGATAGAAGATACTGAGAAATCAATACATCAGTCAAAGAAAATGTTAAATATAAAAAGCCCTTTATACAGAACAACCAAGAAATCTGGGACACTGTCAAAACACCAAACCTTAGAATAATAGAAATTGAAGAGGAGAACACTTCTTGCTCCAAAGCCCAGAAAATGTTTTCAACAAAATCATAGAAGAAAATGTCTCCAACTTAAACAGATGCCTATGAACATACATGAAGTTTACAGAACACCAAATAGATTGGACCAAAAAAGGAAATAACCCTGCTATATAATCACCAAAACAAGAAATGTACAGAACAAAGAGATTATATTAAAAGCTGTAAGGGAAACAGGCCAACCCACATATAAAGGCAAACCTATCAGAATTACACTTGATTTGTCATGAGAAACTCTAAAACCCAGAAGGGCCTGGACAGATATCTTACAGACACTAAGAGATCACAGATGTCAGCCCAGGCTACAATACCCAGGAAAACTTGTAATCACCATAAGAAAGAAAACATGATATTCCATGACAAAACCAAATAAAACAGTACCCATCCATAAATCTAGCTGTACATAACTATTAAAAGGAAAACTTCAACCAAAGGAGTCCAACTACACCCAGAAAAACACAGGCAATGAATACGCTCACATCAGCAAAACAAAAAGAAGGGAAGTATACACACACACACACACAACACACACACACAACACACACACAAACACACACACACACAAACACACACACACACAAACACACAGACACTACCACCACCAAAATCAAAATAAAAGGAATTAATAATAACTAGGCATTAATATCTCTCAACATGAATGGCATCAACTCCTCAAAATAAAAAGATACAAGTTAATAGAATGAAGTTAATAAATAGAAACAGAACCCATCATTCTGCTTCACATAAGAAACACACCTCAGCAATAAAGATAGACATTATCACAGAGTAAAGGGCTGGAAAAAGGTTTTTCAAGCAAGTAGACACAAGAAACAATTTGTATTAGGCATTCTATTATCTAATAAATTAGACTTTCAACCACAATTAATCAAAAGAGATGAGGAAGGACACGTCATACTCCTCAAAGGAAAAATCCACGTCTATACCTCAAGTGAAAGGGCACCCTCACTTGTAAAAGAAATATTACTAAAGCTTAAATCACACATCAAACCTCACACATTAACAGTGGGAGACATCAAGACCCAACTCTCACCAATGGACATGTCAACAAACCAGAAACTAAACAGAGAAATAAGGAAAGGAAAAGATGTCATCAACAAAATGCACCTAACAGATATCTACAGACCACTTCACACAAACACAAGAGAATATAACTTCTTCTCAGCACTTCACAGAACCTTCTCCATATTGACCATATACTTGGTCATAATGCAAGCCTCAGCAGATACAAGAAGATTGAAATAACCCCCTGCATCTTAACAAACTACCATTAAAGCTGGAACTCAACAACAACAGAAACAACAAAAACCCTACAAACTCATGGAAACTGAACCACTCCCTACTCAATGACTATTGAGTAAGGAAAGAAAGAAAAGAAAAGACGGAAGAATGGGAGGAAGGAAGGAAGGAAGGAAAGAAGAAAGGAAAGAAGGAAGGAAGGAAGAAAAGAAAGACTTTCTAGTATTGAATGAAAATGAAGGCACAACATACCCAACCATACCGGAAACAATGAAGCAGTGCTAATGGGAAAGTTCATAGCACTAAACGCCTTCATAAAGAAATTGGAGAGATCCCATACTAGTAACTTAGCAGCACACCTGAAAGCTCTGGAAGACCAGAAGGAAGCAGACACAACAAAGAGAGAAGACAGCAGGAAATAATCAAAACTCAGGGCTGAAATCAATAAATAAATCAACAAAGACAATGATACAAAGAAACAGCGAAACCAAGAGCTGGTTCTTTGAGAAAATCAACAAAATAGACAGACCCTTAGCCAAACTAACTAAAAGCCAGAAGAGTATCCAAATTAACAAAATTAGAAAGAAAAGGGGAAAGAACAACAGACATCTGCATCTCATGAGATGATCATGTTTTTTTTTTCTTTGAGTTTGTTTCTATGGAGAATTTTTTGACAAATTTTCTTATGTTCAACCATCCCAGCGTCCCTGGGAAAAAGCCTACTTAGTCATGGTAGATACTGTGTTTGATGTGTTTTTAAATTCAGTTTGTGAGTGTTTTATTGAATATTTTTGCATTGATGTTCAGGAGTGAAATTGATCATTAATTCTCTATTTTTGTTGAGTCTTTTGTGTGGTTTAGGAATCAGGTTGATTGTGGCTTCATAGAATGACTTTGGCAATATTGCCTCAGTTTTCACTTTTGTGGAACAGCTTGAGGAGTATTGGTATTGGCTCTTTGTGTGTCTGGTAGAATTCTGGATAAAATCATCTGGTCCTGGGCTTTTTTTTTTTTTTTGGTTGGGAGACTTTTAATGACTGCTTCTATTTCCTGAGGGGCTATAGCACCCTTTAAACTGTTTATCTGATCTTGATTTAGCTTTAATCTATCAAGAAAATTATCCATTTCGTTTAGATTTTCCAACTAGTGGAACAGACATTTGAAGTAATACCTAACAATTTTTTGATTATCTCATGAGATGCAGAAAAAGCCTTTGACAAAAATCCAACACCCTTTCGTGGTAAGAGTCTTGGAGAGATCAGGGATACAAGGCTCACACATAAACATAATTAAGGCTATGTACTGCAAGCCCATTGACAACATCAAAGTACACAAAGAGAAACTCAAACAATTCCACTAAAATCAGGGACAAGAGTCCTCAAATCAGAAAATGCCTCCATCAGCTAACTTGCAGAAGGGCTGAGAGGTATTTTTCTTAATTAGTGCCTAACAGCCAGACTCAGTGTGGTTTGTGCCGCCCCTGGGCAGTTAGTCTTGGGTTGCATGTGCAAGCAGTCTGAGCTATCCTGTAAATGTCTTTTCTCCACAGTTTCTGCTTCAGCTTCTGCCTAGTGCTCATGCCTTGAATTCCTGCCTTGAGTTCTCTCAGTGACTGGCCGTGACTTAAAAGTTGTAAGCTGAAATAAAACTCCTCTATTGCAACTTGCTTTTGTCCAAGATTTTTATCACAGCCACAAAAATGTAACAATGAAACTAATTTTTTCTATGCTGCCTTGGAGACTCTATTTGGTCTCCTGTGTATCTATTCATTTAAAAGGCCAGGTTTCTTGAGAGAGAATCATACCAAAGTAAAGTTTGTAATAAAACAGCTTTACATCAAACCAGATGGCTGTATGTATCTTTGCGTCTTGTACTTTGAGAGATTTTATGCATTTTAATTTACTCATTATAGATGTGTGCTTGGGTGTATGTATGTACACAGCATGTGTGCAGGTAAAAACAGAGGCCAGAAGAGGTCATCAGATACCCATAACTGCAGTTACTGGCAGTTGTGAGTTCAAAGAATTGAACCAGAGACTTCTGCTTGAGTGGCAAGTGTTCTTAATCACTGAGCCCCTAGTCCAGGGCCAGCTTGAGGCACTTTTATTGAGAGACTAGTGTGAAACATGCGATCTAGAAGAGAGGTAGTAATTATGTTAAGTAGTGTTGTCTATTTTATGCATGTTTTAATACTGTTAAAATAATCAACATAATCAAGGACAAAATCTATTTCTCTTGGTATTATAGATGCTTGGTCCAGGTGGACTTATGAAGAAAAGTGTCGTTAGATCTGTGGATAAAGAATGGAAAAGACTTCGAGCATTACTGTCTCCAGCTTTCACCAGTGGAAAACTGAAGGAGGCAAGTAAAGGAAGAACTTTTTACTCTAAATGTGATAGAGTCTATCTGAGAACAGCTAGACGTAATATGGTACTCTTCACGGAGATCTCTGTCTGAGCATTCCGTTCAAAAGAATGATCTTTGATGAAACCTGAAGATTGTTTACCACACACTCCAGCTTTAAGCATCCAAATGGAGACTGTGATAATCATTCTAAAAGGAAAATCTGGTCATAGTCCTTCCCTCCTGCAGCCAGTCCTGATGAGACCTGATAGCCTAGGGTCAAACAGAAGGGGAGGAGGACCTCCCCTATCAGTGGACTAGGGGAGGAGCATAGGGAAAGAAGAGGGAGGGAGGGTAGAATTGGCAGGAAATGAGAGAAGAGACCAAAGCTAAGATACAAAGTGAATAAACTGTAATAAATAAGAAATAAGAAATTTAAGAATGGTATGTTTCTTATTTTGTTGCTTTTCTTGTTTTTGTTTGTCTGGGGGGATAGTAGTCTTATACATTCCTTTTCAAATGTGACTGTCTTTTCTTAATTTCAAAAGTCTTAACTTGGGACTCAGATGTTGACATTTACCAATAGACTGTGTTGTGTTTTGTGCTTAGATGTTCTCCATCATCCAAAAGTATGGAGATGTGCTGGTGAAAAACCTGAGTCTCGAAGTAGAGAAAGGCAAGCCTGTCACCATCAAAAAGTGAGTGGAGGTGCACGTGATGCATTTTCTGAGGCTTTGTGTCTCCTATGGCGAACTCCCACTGCCTGTCAAGGAGCTAAAAATCACTCCACAGTCAGAATGAGGAACTGTGTGTTAAGGGACGGCTCTCTGATTACCTTGAGAGAGTCTCTTCCTTGTGTACATGAGATGAAATTTAGTTAGCTGTTGGTGTATGTTTCAGAAGACAAATGATGTCGTTTACAACAAAAGAAGAAACATGCAGCAAAGCTGCAGCTGCTGAGATGAAGAAGTGCAAGAGGAGACTATAAGAAGTACCTCAGAGGGTCATTGCTTTGCAAAGAGTACTAAAGTCTGTAACTCTGAACAATCGAAAATATAAGTTTCGCTGAGGGTCTTAGAAAACACCAGAAAAAAACAAATTTCTTCCACTCCTCTTTCCTCAAATTAAAGAGGAAGATGGTTCGGGAATTGTTGTGTGTAGAGAAAACAGGCTGAATTCTGAAGAAGCCGGTGTGGTAAACGCAGATCACATTGGTCATACCGCAGACAAAGTGTCACACAGCTCAAAGGATTTGTGGCTCACACGTTAACACCCCTGTCTCTCTCCTCAGCATCTTGGGGGCCTACAGCATGGATGTGATCATAGGCACCTCATTCGGGGTGAATGTGGATTCCCTTAACAACCCTCAGGATCCCTTTGTGAAAAACTGCAAGAAGGTTTTAACATTTAGCTATTTCAATCCATTAATTTTATCTGGAGGTAAGTAAGAGTAGATTTTTCACTATGTTAAAATACTAGACTTATTTTAATTAGCATACAAAGTGCAAGATTCCTCACAGCACATCTGTACACAGTTAATTCTCTCCCCATCCTGCTTTCACCACTGTGTGGTTATATTATCCCCTTTTGCACTTTCCTATCACAGGTGGTCATCCAGCATTGCAACATACATTGTGCTTTACAGATAATTTTATGACATGATCATGTGATTTCTGTCTTGGAGGCATTAAGATTGTGATTTGTGTTCATGCGTTCACATATATTGAATAATTGTCCATCACTTGAATGACGTTTAAATTAATGTCATCTATTTCTAATGCTTCTCTGTTTATTTTTTCTGGATTGTATATTTATTTTAAGAGTGAGTGTACAAGTCAATTATAGTATGCTGCAGAGCTTATGGAGTGTTATTTCATCAAACAGAGTTTGTTTAATGAAATGGAGTGCACAGATTGTTGCTATGCATTTAGAGTTTCAATGTCATATGGATGCATAGTTCCCCTAAACTGCATAGTGACTGACCTTGTGACTTTGTCCTTGTGACTGGTTTTGGTTTGATATTAGAAAAGTGATGCACAGTTGATATTTGATGGGTGGGTTTGTTGCTTGGAGTCAGCAAAAAAAATTAGGATTGCTAATCCAATCTGCTAGTCTGCATATCATTCAGTCATTTGTTTAGAGACAGGTGCATGTACCCTAGCTGGCTGGAAATGGCTATGTCAACCAGACTGGATGAACCTTAGTGATCTGGCTGACTAAAGTTTGAACCTGACTGCTGAGGTTAAAGGCTGCAATACTAGCTTCAGCCTTAGTCTGTGTCCTTTATTAAAGGAATTTAAACTGTTAATTTTTAGACTTGTTATTAAGAGCATGCACTGATTCTTGTCATTTTATTGAATTCCACTTTCTGGTATTGTCTTAGTCCTTTTCCTTACAACTACTTTAGCATTGTTTACATTTTCCCTCTAGCCTCTTGACTATGTTTATCTTTTTCTTCACTCCAAATTTTTCTTTCTATTATTTAATGTTGTAAATATCAATTAATATTTACTATTAATTATCTTTTAGTAAGGCTTGCTGTTAATCCTAAACAGCTGTAAAACCACACCACACAGAGACTGGGATTTTAGTTAACCTAGAACACAATGCTGGGCAATAGTTACTCCCTCCTAAACCTCCAAGCTCTCATAGTTTCCTAATATTTAGAGTTCCGACATTGTACTTGCTTTTAGTGGTATATTAGGTCCAGTCCACCTCTCCTCATCTTTCCAAGATCTCCCTCCATCTCTGCCTCCTCCCAGCTCTCTTCCAAGTTCTCTCTTGCCTTTTCTCCTCCCACTCATTTCCTGCCCTCTGGCTCCTCCCAGGTCAACATTGTGTCTAGGTGTTTTATTTTGTTTACCCAGAGTTGAGACAGGATGCTTAGAATAAAAATCACAATACAATATCTGGATTGAAACCAGAGAGTGGGTGGGGGGAAATCAGCATTTGAATGAACAAGGGTAAGGTGTATACATTCCAAAGGAACATTATACCAACAATTTAATTCAAGCAGGCTTCATTGTGAGAAATTCTTTAGCCTGACATAATATGCATAGTTTTTGATTCTCCTTTGATTGCAATCAGTGGCTTTTTTATGTGCTAATATTGTTTAACATCTCTTATATATCAAACATGAAATATGTATTTATTAGTCCACTTCACTTTATTGTTACTTATTGAAAAGACAGCAGTCATTCTCATGGATCATTCCCCATAATTGTAGGGGGCCAGATGGAGCAGGGATCATGATTATTAATGCTTTGAGGATTATGTAACATGCTAAAAAGTCTCACATTGGTATTGTTTGTTGCCTTGGACATGAGTATGCATAGGTGAAGGGACATGATTGTATCAAGTATGTTGAGGAATATTTTTAAGCTCTCCTGTAGTACAATAGAGGTAGGAATATTTGAATTTTTTACCCATCTGAACTACAATCAAAATTCTTTCTCAAACCCAGGTCTACACATAGAGATTCCTGAGGCAGTATTTGGCTTGCATGTATAAGGCTATGAATTTCATCTCAACATTAGAATTCTTTTTAAATTTTGAAACAGATTCTGTCTGATAATCATGTCTGCTCTCAAACTACTGTTTCTCCGCCTCAGCCTCCAGAGTACATGATTATGATATATGTTTATGTATATTTGTGTGTTAATGCCACGATAGACATATTCACATGCTTTTTTATAATAGCTGAATAGAAGTGATGATAGAGTAAGCAAGCTTTTATTGCCTTGTTTAAGAAAGGGATGGAAAGAACTGGTCCCTCCATTTCTATGTTAGCTCTTAGTTTCCACTGACAAGTTTTGTAAAGTTAAGGAAATTCCCTGATATTCCTAGTTTTCTGAGAACAATAATTAGGAAAATTGTTGGGTTTTCCCTGAAATTTTCCTAATACTCCATATCAGGCTGCTTTGGGGATTTGGTTTTACTTTGTCTTGAGGCTACTTAGATGGCATGCATGTGGCTATGCAGCAGAATTCACTCATGTTTCTGCATTCAACTAGTAAACATTTTGCTGATAAGAACTTTTCTGGTACTTAAAAAAATTCAGCTTATTTACTTTATATCCCAAGGGTGCCCCCTCCCTCCTCTCTTCCCAATCTCCCCACTTCTCCCTTGCTCCTCCCCTCCCCCGAACAAGGGACCCCCTTTCGCCTGTGTGAACCCTCCCTAGTACATCAAGTCACATCAGGACTGAGCATATTCTCATCCCTGAGGCCAGGCAAGGCAGCCCTTCCCGGGGGCAGTTATCCAAAAGCAGACAATAGAGTCCATGTCAGAAACAACCCCACCTCTCCACTCACCAGGCCCTGCATCTGAAGACCAAGCCACTGTTGGCCACATGTGTTCAGCTGGTCCAGACCATGCCTGCTCCTTAGTTGTCTCAGTCTCTGTTAGTCCCCATGGGTGTGGATTAGTTGACTCTGTTGATCTTCTTGTGAGGTACCTGTCCCTCCAGATCCTCCCATCTTTCCCCCAACACTCCCACAGAAGGTCCTAGAACTCTGTCCCATGTTTGGCTCCAAGTCTCAGCATCTGTCCTGATCTCTTGTTGGCTGGAGCCTCCAAGATGACAGTCCTGTTTGCAAGCAGAGCAGAGCATCATTAATAGTGTCAGGAGCTGGCTCTCTACTGTGGGGTAGGTCTCAGGTTGGGCCAATTATTGGTTGGACTTTCCCTCTCTCTTTGTGCTCTCTTTATCCCTGCACTTGTTGTAGGCCTGGGAAATTTTGGATCAATGGTTTTGTCACTGGGTTGTTGTTCCCCTCTTTCCACTAGTCCTGCCTGGCTAGGAGGTGGTCACTTCAGTCTGCATGAGCCCCCTGTTAGGAGTCTCAGCTAGACTCACACCCATATTCTCCCAGGAATCTGTCCTTTAGCAGGCTTCCAGTTTGACAAAGAGATGTCCCCCCTCATTTTCCCTTTTAGTTACCAGCCCTCTAATTTCCCTCTCCTTTCTCCCCACATCTGATCCCCACACGTGTTTCCTCCCCATTTCATCTCCTGCCCAGTTCCCTCTCTTCATCCACTTCTGCAGTCTATTCTATTTCCCCTTCTGAGTGACATTCAGTCAGCCTCCCTTGGGCCTCCATATTTTCTTTGAGTCTGTGCATTGTAGTTTGTCTATCCAGTACTATAGGTCTAATATTCGCTTATAAGTGAGTATATATCATGTGTGTCTTTCTGAATCTGGATTACCTCACTCAGGATGATCTTTTCTATCTCCATCCATTTTTCTGCAAATTTCTTTTTTTTAATAGCTGAGTAGTATTCCTTTGTGAAAATGTACCACAATTTCTGCATCCATAATTCTGTTGAAGAAAATCTAGTTTTTTTTTTTCAGTTTCTGGCTATTAAGAATAAAGCTGCTATGAACATAGTTGAGCAAATGTCCTTGTTGTGTGGTGGAGCATCTTTTGGGCCCTTATGGCACTTTTAAGTCACATTCCTATCCAGGTTACTTTTCCAAAACTTGTTCTTCATTTAGCAACAAGAGAGTAGAAGGTTATATAGTAAATCCACTTTTCAGTAGTTTTCTAAGATTTGCAAACACCTGAACCTAGAACCTCTTCTCAGATGTAGCCCGTGGTAGCTCAGTAACCAAGTGGGTTTCCCTAATAAGGGGAGCAGGGACTCTTTCTGACATGAACTTGATGGCCGGCTCTTTGACCTCCCCACCACCCAAGGGAGGAGCAGCCTTGCTAGACCAGAGGAGAACTTTGCAGCCAGTCTTGAAGATACCAGATTAAAAAACAAGGGTCAGATGAAAGTGGTGGAGGTCCTCTCCTATCAGTGGACTGGTAAAGGGGCAGGGAGGAGATGAGGGAGGAAGGCTGGGAATGGGAGGGAATGAGGGAGCAGGATACAGCTGAGATACAGACTTAATATAATGTAACTAATAATAAAAATTAAAAAAAGAAAATCTAGAAAAAAATTCAGAATACAAAATTGAAAAAAATGTAGGAAACGCCTGCTAACTATCTTTCTGGGCCTGAACTTTTCTTTGTGGGTGTGTTTTTATTTAAAATGTAATACTTTTATTTGTGATAGACATTTCATATTCTATAATCATACTCATTTTTACAAATTTTTCTGTTTTATTTCACCGAAATTATTAAATTTTACCATCAGTAGGTATGATAACTATCAAAAGGTTAGATTTTCATTTTCATCACGCTTTTTCTTTTCCTTACAGTACTCTTTCCATTCCTTAACCGAATATATGACAAACTCAACATTTCCATGGTGCCAAGTGATACAATAATGTTTTTTAAAAATTTTATAGAAAAGACCAAGAAAGATCGGCTTGAAAACAACCACGAGGTAAAATACGACAAAAGTTGCCTCAGTTCAAAGGCAATGATGTCAAAAGTCATACATGCTTCACAGAAGGCCCTACTAAGATATTTGGAGAATTTGGTC
>JAQQSO010007109.1:0-10849 GCA_028658305.1 Pachyuromys duprasi | reverse complement strand
GGGAGGGAGTGGGAGGGTAGGAGGGAATGAGGGAGGGGGCTATGCCTGGGATTCAAAGTACCTAACCTGTGATTGATATAAAAATAAATAAATTAAAAAAAAAGATGTAAAAAAAAATAAACCCAAATGCAACCCCCCCAAAAAAGAATGGAAGCCATAAACTAAGAAAACTCTCATTCCCCCAAATCTTTATCTTAGTCATTGATCAAGCATGTGAATAAAGTGTGTGACACTCCTCAAACACCAAAAAAAAGTAAGCGTCAAAAAGAAATAAACAACCAGCCAGGAACTGGTTCTACTCCCTCTCTTCTCCACTATGTCTCTTTAAACACACTGTGAACTAGATAAATGGAAAAAAAAAAAAAGAATACTGACATTAAGAGTATATGTGGTAGTAATTGACTGTAACCCAGTGTCTTACTAAACAATCAGGGCCCACCTGGACTAAAGAAAGAGACTTTGTTTTGTAGGAAAAAAGAAAACAACAATAACAAACACATAAACAAGGCCAAAATCAACCAAAACAAGAAACAAAAAACTCAGAATTGTGAAAGAAAGGAAAAAGAGACATGAAAACTCTCACTGTAAGTTTTCCCTGTAAGAGGCATATCATATAAAAGTGAATTCTGGCATAGCCTTTTTTTTTTTTTTGAGTACCCAAACTGAGGGAAAATTTGTTTTAGATCACAAATTCCAGATTTTCATTCGCAGGAACAGAAGCCCTTCATGTATCCTATAGAGCACAGTGATTCACTTCAGTTCTGTGAACCCTGATGTCTGATGAAGCTCTTGGCCTTTGTCCTTGCCACTGGCTTGTTTCAGGCCTGTGCTGCATAATAATAAGCTTTCTCCAGATTTGTGTGAAGCAGACATTTGAAAGAAAGAATTTAGCACAGCCATAACACCTTTCATGTTCATAGCTCAAACAGCTCCATAAAATCCAATTAACTCATCAAGCTTCATAAACTATGTAGGACATAATTATAGCTCATCATGTGGTCAGCGAGTTAACAGTGAAGGGTCAGGGTGGGGCTTAGCAGAAACACGGATTTTAACCTTTCGGCTTCTGAAATGTCATGCCCTTACTTCAGGAGCTGACAAAAAAAAAAAAAAAAAACCTATAACCCAAGGATCAATTCTAAGAATTGTTTTGTTTGATTATGCATAAAATCAGAAAGCATAATCTCAATGCTAAGAGCCCAAATAATTAGAAATAAGTTTGAATTCAATATGGTAATGACAGCCTCAATGTCAAGGTGGATGGAGAATCATGTGGTAAGAATCTCAAATGAGACCTACAGAACTTGTTGTAAGAATAAATAATATAGAAAATGTTTGCAATAGTAATTGTGTATTCTGAACTAGTATTTAGGGTGCATAATCAGGCCTTGGTTAAAGAATTTAGGGCACATGACCGATGAGAAGAGGGCATGAGATCCCAGAATGACTTCAAATGTGTTTCCAGAGAGTTTAAACATGGAGGTGAGTTCTTCACACAGCTTCAACCTTGCTTTGATATTCACACTTCTCTGGACCTCCATTTTATGTTTGTGATATTATTACTACCAGTTTTGTGCGGTTGTTGTATTGTAAATTGTCTAACTGATTTTCAAAAAGTACATAAAATGCAATGTATTAATTTAATTTCCTGTTGTGGTGAGTATACGAAGGTAATATCAGAGGACAAACCTGGGTATTGTTTCCTTACTGCTATCTACTTATATTTCTTTTGCAGCAGAGTCTATAACTGTGGAACTCACCACATAGGCAGGCTGTCTGGCCAGAGGGCAGCAACAACCTGCCTACCTCTGCTTCTGCAGCTTTATAGTTACCAGCATATGCAATGTTTTTGCTCTTGCTTTGTTTTGCTTTGCTTGTGGGTTATAGTGACTGAAACCAGGTACCAGTGCTCATAAGGCAAGTAACTACTGTTTGAGCCATAATCTCAGCCCACAGAGTATAATTTAAAGCTGGTTTACTACATATTACATCCCTCATGAGACTTCTGAATGCATTTAGGCCTTGGAAAGAATGCTCCTACCTGGATTTTCATCAGACATATCCCCATTCCAAAGCAGCCAACTTTTCATGATACAACCACTATGTCTGAGCAAACAGGGAAAATAACACGGCAAGTTTGAAGGGGAGAGTCAAGGGACCTTTGGTGCCCTTCCAGCCCAGCTTGAGGAACAATCAATCTCATTCCTGAATATTGCTGGTAGTTTCTCTTTAATTGGTTGGTGCTCTTAGAAACAATTACGAGCCTGATTTAAAGGCCTTCACCAATGACAGCTCTCTGGCATGAAGACAGGTGTGTTAGTGAACTGTACATGGCAAGTATAATAGATGGGATATATCAACCGCTCAAGGTAACCAGGCGTGCGGTGCTTGCATACTTCATGTATGAGACATAAAATACACTCTTCTTGCATACACAAAGACTTACCAAACCCTCACAATATCTTTATGAGTTGGGTATTTCTCTTTTTCCTTGTACAGCTTAGGTCAGAAAGAATCAATTTATTTGAACGCTTGCCCGTGTATCTCTAACCTGCACGATGGATGCTGTGGTATCGTGGGTAAGAGCTCCACATGAATCTGCCACATTTCATCAGAAAGGCACATTACTGACACCATGCATGTAGAGTCTTGAGTCAGCAGTGTGCACGTGGCTGGACATCAAGCAGGGCAGTCAGTGCTTTCAGTTCTGGGATGTTAATATTTTAGCTTTCAGAATTAAGACCTTTTTTCAAGCAGACTGAGTTTGACAAGAGACTCCTACACCAGATACACAACCATTGCTGTTTATTTCTAGTTCCAGTGCTGCTGAGGCAATGACAAAGGACCTGGATAGGAGAGGCTTCCAGGAAGACCTTGGTGCTGCTTAAATTGTTCCCAGAAAGATGCTTGATATGAAACATGAACCCTCTTTTTAGGGTTCTCATATAACCCCAGGGATTAGAATTTTTACTAGTGATTATTTCTCATGAGGAAACTGAATCACATAGAACTGGCCTAGCTTGTTGAAAGTGGTCTAATTAGTTATGGTAGAGATGAGACTCAAAATGAGGTGCATTTATTCTAAAAAGGAACAAACCGGCAAATCATGATGCCAGCTGGCAGTGTGTGCAGTGCTGTATCCTACCTTATGATGAACTTCACCATTATAATGATGATAAATTGTTGTCCAAAGTGAAGACATGGACATGTGCATATATATTGATGTCACCATCAATAAATCAAAAATTGGCATTTTCAAATAGTTTTTATCCATTACTGATACTGTATTTTTTAAAATACAGGCTTCTTCCTTTGCAATGCTCAGGACTATAAGTAAACAATGTTTAATAATAATAAATACACACAATAATTAAATTCTGAAATATTTAAAAGGTATTCCAATCTTGAAATAGTAAACTTTATTTTGCTTACTTCATAAGAAAAAAACAATGTTGAACAATATACTCTGCACTCATCTCATTTGCAACAAGTATGAAGTATCCACTTTGTTTATAAAATTTAATTAATCAGAATAAAGCAAGATGTTTTCAAAAGCATATATTGTAACACAGTGCAATTTAGATCATTCACTACTGATAATTCAGCTGGAGAGGCAGAGAAGGAAGAGATGAATACCGTGTAGAAAGGAAGAAAAGGCTTACAACTAAAAGAGCCACCCAGGGAAGCACAAGTCAACAGTGCACTAAAAATCCCCATGTTACATTACACAGGCTAAGCTGTAAGAATACGGTTCTCGATAGATAATTGACAAGAAGAGGAAGGCCAGGACATGGATCTCTATTAGATAAGGACCCCACATATGACTTCCTAATCTTTCAGAGATTATCTTTGATTACCCTCAGCATAATCTGCTGTTATTGATAATATAGCAACCCTCTTGAGCAGTCTAGAATTAGATACAGACAAGACAGAGTTAAAGAAGGGTTCATTTTCATTACAAAATGAACACAATGGAGTCATGAGCATAGATGACAAGGTAAGTTTGGATAATATGATAACCAGTCAGCCAGAATCTCTTAATTAGCCGTTAAATTAATACTAACAGAAAGTTGAATTCAGTTTCGCTATAACCCTCCCCCTTCACCATACTTTTTTATTTGTATGATATTCATGGATCACCAGAGCAGAGCCTTTTCAGATCCAAGTTTTTAAGAACGGAACTCTGTGTGTTAGAGCCACTCGAGAATCTGCACTTGTCCACACTCCTCAGTTCCTGCGATTTCTCCCTCAGTACCTGTGCTTTCTCCCTCAGTACCTGTGCTTTCTCCCTCAGTACCTGCGGTTTCTCCAGGCGCATCCTCTTGGCAGCATTCCTGCTCTCACTTTCACAGGCTGAAGCCAAGATACTCTCTGCAACTGCTGAAGTAAGGTGGGAAGGAATAGGTCGAGACTAAAAAAGAAGAGAGAAAGAATATGAAAAATTATTAACAGTATCAATAACAGACCGCATGTCAGAAGAGCTCAGAAGACCATCAACATGTGCAGGAGAATCTATTTCAGGAGAGGAAATGGAAATTTTAAAGATGAAAAATGAAAGCTAGTTAGAGGTTAGAGCTATAACTGCTGCACAGATCACTCCCCATGTCTCCGTTGTCATAAGTACTTATTCAGGTCATTAGCTCGGAGTATGAACAGGCAATGGCAAATCTACTGACCGTAGTTTGCAAATAACACATGCCTTTTAATTCTTTTATGAACATGACAATGTACAACAAAACAGAACAAAAAACAAAAGACAGGGCTGTCACAAAACAAGCAAATGAAAAAGCTGTCAGACACCACACCATGGTAAAGAATCTGCTCTTATTTAAGAAAAAAAGTTTGCGTGTGTGTGTGTGTGCACACGCACGTGCATGTGATTGCACACATGCACACCATGAACATCGAAGTCACCTCAGATACTGGTCCTCACCTTCTACCTTGATTGAGAAAGGTCTGTTGTTAAGATATCCTGGACCAGACTGGCTGGTCCAGGAATTTCCATGGTACCTTCTGCTCTGCTGCTCTCTAGAGAAGTGTAATCGTGGATACCCATTACCATTTTCATGTGCCAAACTATCATAAGGTGAGTAGTGCAAATGCTTACTGAGGTTCTGTTCAGTGAATAATACATATGGCCAAAGCACTCGGAACATTTATCACTCTAGTTTAAATACTCGGTAAATCAGTCAGCTGGACAATGTTTTCTGTACACTCCCAGTTTTGTTTTATATGTGAGATTATTCTCCTGCGTGTTTAAATCCATGTTTTCCTTTAACTAGTAAATATAAGTTTATAAAAATAATTTATAGGCACATGTGGCAAATCTATCTTCTATATAGGCTACATATAGAAATTAATTACTCTCCCAAATAAGCTAATTAACAATAAAATGTGGGCAACTCTCCAGATCATTTACTCTAATCATCGAAAAGTTTTCCTTTTTTTTCATATAATTACACGTAAAGCCATCTAACTGAAAGATGAATACTTAATGATATGGCACATTTTTAATTAAGATAAGCAAATGATAGATTTTAAAACTATGTTAAAATTAAATCACAGAGATAATAATAAAATACTGTGAAATCCCAAAATACAGGTATTCTGGAAGCCAGCATGAATTTTAGCATGTCACCTCAGGAATTTCAAAGCCTTGGCGTGAAATGCAGGTGGCTCTTTATTTTTAAATAAAAATACTATTGTGTATGTGTCGGCAAATGTGTGTGGATTCTAGGAACACTGGGAATCATAGGATAACTTCCAGAAGCGAGTTGTCTCATCCACAGTGGATTCAGGGATTTGAACTCATATCACTGAGGCTTCCGCATAAGTTCTTTACCCACTGAACAACCTGGCTAGACTTGCATGGGTGTGGTTTATTAGAGGTCTCTGATATGATTCAGACTCTTTCGCTTCATTAGCAAACCTGATCATGCCTTTATTGTTTATGTCTCATTTTAGCGACTCTCATCATGTTAAGTGTGCCTTAGAAAACTGAACCATAAAGCTTATGTTTGAATACTCTAACACTAAATGAAGTTCACAGTTTAACACATAGAAGAAGGAATTTCTTTGGTGTCTAAATAGACCTGACTTTGATGTTCTATGAGCTAAAAATGAAAATTTGGGAGTTTTCTCAACTACTTTCTTGCTATTTCCACTTCCAGGTCAGCTTCTATGGGCTACAGGAAAGGGTGCCTTGAGTCTTCCTCCTCCAACTCTGTGAGTAGTCTGGATGATGGCTAGACATCTAACTATAAAGCACCACAACGTTCAGAAACTTAACGTTTCCAAAATAAAGAGGAGACAAAGTCCTTGAAACAGAGAGCTCATGTTAGAAGCCATTCTGAGGAAAATCATACTGAGCCTTTGCCTCAGGAACAGAGATAAGGGTCAAATGAGGCAAATCCAGAAGAAAAGTTCATCTCAAAACTTATATTGCTTCACCTTACTGTCTATTTCCAGTATGGAAACAAACTGTAGTACAGAGTCAAATATACATCAAGCCATAAAATCAGTCCCCCATTATATAATAACCACTGCTTGGCAAATCAGTATAATCTAAACCATACGAAACCTCATCCATGTTCTTTACCATGGAATTTCCTTTGAGATAGAATTACAGTAGAAATGGAAATAAGTTCTTATTTCATATTCCATTATAAAAAGAAAACAAATCATTGTGTATATATTATATATGTATATCATTTTATGTATAATAGCAGTAGATGGTATTATTCAAATGGGAGTTAGAAGTTCATAAAGGCCTATCTGTATTATTAGATTTTCATCTGGTTTCCAGGAATGGAACTGACAACCTAAATTATGTACAAGCAATCCTCTTTTTCATAATTTAATCAACAATAGTCACGTAGGGCATAGGGATACATATTTCTGTTCCTTGTCACATTTATATTTCTTTGTTGTGTATCTACATTCCAAATCAGATATAATAAGTTATAAAACCTAATAAGTTCCTTGAACTTCACTAATGAACATTCAAGCTTATTAAATATCTATTGAGAATGTTTTATTTTTTATTGTAAAAGTTTGTTGGACAGAAAGTTTGCTGAACAAGAACAGAAAGTAAAAAAAAAATTAGCTAGAATTATTTCATAGAGTCCTAATGCTTGTTCTTTATTTTTATATTTTATTTTTAAATTATTGTTTTTTATCACAATTTGTTTACTTTGTAATCTCAGCTGTTGCCCTCCTCACCTTCTCCAAGCAGTTCCACCCTCCCTCCCTCGTCTCTCCCTAAGCCCCTTTCCTTAGTCCACTGATAGGGGAGGACCTCAAAATAAAAGCAATCAAATGCTCTTTCAGGGAGTGGGGAGATGAGCTGGATGCAGGATTCAATGTTTCTCACCGGTGCAAGACAGAATTTTGAAAAGTGAGCTGTTCGGACTTTCTTGTGCAACCATAATGGGACAGCTATAAACCATCTTTGCAGGGAAGTCACAGGCACAATTTGTTTCCCTCAGAAGTCTGAAGAAACTGAAAGCTGGGGAAATTGATTTGCCCAGGACAAACAGCTAGGCTTCCCGGATTCCCGTTCTCCATTCTTTCTTTTACGTTGTATTGCCTAATTATCACTTCTAAATAATTAATGGATAATGAGACAAAAAAGGTATAAAATTCCTTCTATGCAAACTGATGTACTGATCCAAAAACAAGCAGATAAACATCAGCCTTTACAAATTGGTTTATAACCCTAATTCATCCAAGTCCATTGGAGAGAAGGGCAAAGTATCTGAAGTGTGAGATGTTTTTTTTTTTTAAATCCTTTAGTCTCAAGTATATAATCTGTGTTTGTTTCTAAGTAGAACCAATGTCATGTGAATACAATTTTCAGATGAATCTCATTAATAGTTAATTTCAGCTTAGGATATTGACAATTTAATACAAAAAGCTTAGACTCATTGTCTAACTTTCCAAACACTTTTTGAGAAAAGTATTTACATTATTTATTCATTAGAGAAAACCAAACTGGAGTTTGGAGAAATTACATGACTTCCACATGTCCGTTACATGTATGGCTTCACCGAGATTCAAGCATGTATGATGCCAAATTGTTGGTAACACAGTAAAAAATTATTTTCACTTTAGGATTACAGTGAACTTAAATAAGCTGGAAGAAAGATCATTACAGGTAGCCTCATTTTGTTTTTAAAGAAGGGATACATTAGATTTCCTCTAACATCTATTTTCAGGAGATTTAAATCTGTCCCTTACACTTCTCTATTAATTCCTAAAGATTAAATTCTGCCACAATGTAGAGTCACAAGTTTTTAATATTGGAGCGGTCAGAAGTGCCAATCAGTTACTTCACGTGAATCATGGAGTTGGCTCAGGTTCATGCTTGGAATGAAGGTGCAAGAGACTCTTCATGATCATGTAATTCTACAAAGCCCTTTGCTTCTGGCTGGTGAGTCAATAGTAAGTGTCTTCTTTTCCATTACGTAGTTCAATGATATTTGATCTGATGATAATGTAGCAAAGGTGAAAACCATTGCTTTATTTTCCTTCATGATTTGTCTTTTATTTGCTTCCTGGATCAGTGACTCATATCAAGAAGGTGAGGAGAAAAGGAATCCATGTGCCTGGCTTCTTTTTCAAGCAATATTCTGCAGTACGAAGCATCACCAAATGGTAACCTGAATTCCCCCTCCTCTTTCTGCCACCAAATTTAACAGCTGAGGACTGTTTCCAATTCTGATGCTTCTGTTGGGGCTCTAACTTCAGTGTATGCTAAGGGTTTTAGTAAGGTTCCAGCAGCATCTAGGGCTAAAGGTTCTTTTCTTCATCGCTGAGACTGGCCATAAACACAAATACTTTCATGTAGTAAAATGAGAAAAGAATAAAACACAAAGAATCCAAGGAAGAATTTATGAAGAACAGCACTCCTCCCAGTGAATATGATTTTAGTAGATGTCTTATGTGGCATGTGCACCTTAAAGGAAGATTTCAAGAAATGATTAAAATGTAGACAAGTACACATCTGCATGTGTGCACACATGTGTGTGCGTGTGTGTGATATGTACCTACAACAGAAATTTGGTATTTCTTCCCCTGTGTGTGAGACAAACGCTCAGTAATTATCTCTTCATAATTAACAGTCATCCTCAACTGGAACCTAAGCTGAACTTTACCCTGCACTGTTCCTACAGTTATAATTATCTAGGTTCAAATTAGTGGGCTTGTGTTATCCAACAGATGGCTAAGTGGTCAGAAGGAGCTTCAGAGTTGAGAAGTCACATTTTAATTGGAACTTAAGATGTGATTGCTGTTGGCACCATAGACACGTATGTTCCCTTTCAGAACCAGGGGGAATGTATCAAACGTAGTGCCAAATTTTAGCTTTAAGACTACACACTAGATATCTTGAAGATTGCTGGTGTTTGGGTATACGTTTAAGATATTGTACAATTATAAAAAAAGTGTCCTATAAATCAAGAATATTGGGTTAGTGTTGCAGGGCTCTCCAAACTCTGCTTTTTAAATGCAGCTCAATGAAATATTAGGCAAGACCACATGGAGAAGCAACTACAATGTCCGTCAAGGTTGTAAGTAGAATCTACTCCTTAAAGACAAGCGATTCAGTGGTGGAAGTTTAGGTAGCTTCTGCAAATTAAGATTTTCTCTTCCATTCTGCTTACTCTAAAAAAAATCATAATAATCATGGTATGTGTTTGATATGAACACACATTGTTTCCCCAAATGTTATATCAATGCATAAAGGCATAATCATGAACACTATGCCAAAAAATAAGCTCCTGAAAGACCACGCCCTTTATTTGACAGGCTCTACGGTTCATAGATGTCATTATTATAAAGACAGGTTATCGACTGTAGTGGACTGAGCAGGGTGTTTGTTAACAATTGGCAAGCTATGCACTATTTATGTTGTCGCTCTGTGGCTCATCTTAGTCCCTCTACTGTGAACCATTCTTTCTAGCTTTATAAAGCACAAAACTGAGGTTCAGTCAATGTCATCAGTAATCCTGATTGTCAGTTTGACTGCATGTAGAATCCTCAAAGAGATACCTTGGTCTCTTTGATGACAGGGCATTCCTGTGACTGTGACTTCACACTAAAAGAAAGAACAGAGTGCAGTATTCATGCCCATCTGCTTCGTTATTGCAGATGCCCGACTTCACACCCGTACAAACAGCTTTCCACATCATAAAGGACTGTATCCCCTCTTTAAGCCAAATTAAACCTTCTATGTGTTAAGTTCATTTTGGCCAGGTGTTTTGTCACTGTGATAAAAATAACTAATGCAGTAATTAAATAGTAAACAGAAATACCATGCCACAGTATATTACAGAGGTTTACATGTGTAAAGTCAATATCATTTTTAACTTAATCAAAAAATATACTTAATGAGTAAGATCTATAACTCAGAAATGTGTCAAATTCACAAAATAATTCCAATGCCTATGACTTCTATTTTAGCTTGTGTTAGTGTCTAAAACACAGTTTTTTGTTTGTTTGTTTGTTTGTTTGTTTTGTGGTGACGTTTTGTTTTTTTGGGATAGGATTTCTCTGCGTAGCCTTGGCTGTTCTGGACTCATTTTGTAGATCAGGCTGGCCTCAAATTAGCAGCAATCCACCTAGCTTTGCCTCCCTGAGTGCTGGAATTAAAGGACTGTGACACCACACCCAGTAGCAATAGCTTTATAATCTCTCCCCCCGCCCCCCGAAATTCTAAACTAATTTAAACAAGTATTTGTCAAGGCATAGTACACTTATTTGACAAAATGGATTTTTAGACATTCTTGTTGCCAATTTCTGTGAAACACTAAAATACCCATATTTATGTGATTTCCCCCCCCCCCCCCCA
>JAQQSO010007108.1:0-10850 GCA_028658305.1 Pachyuromys duprasi | reverse complement strand
GCATTTGCAATATGGCAGGTGATAGGAAATGAACAGCTGGAATAAAACACCATCAAGATTACACGGCATGAGAGGTCACAGGGAGGAAGCAGAGATCACTTGTAGCTACGTGAAAGTAGAGGTGAGCTTGATCTTGAACTGGAGTTGAAGGAGGGTGTGAACTAAACTAATAGGAGTCATTAGGAATGTTGGCTTTATTTGGCAGATCTGATGTAAACCCTGACACTACGCGTACTTCTCTGACAAGATATGAAAAATATTCAGCAATCCTTGTCCCTTTACCAGCATGATGGCCTTGCTTGTCTCCATTGGGTTATATTAGGTCCCTCTGAAAGCACCTCTCTATGGAAACCACCTACCACCAACTTCCAACACCTTCTTGCAAAACAAACTTTTTATCAAGTTGTTCATATGTCTGTCCTCATCTTACTCTACCTCTGTTGTATCCAACCCAGGCTGTTGCCTTCATTATGCTGCTGCAGGTACTAATGACCCAGAATCCAGAGTCCAAAGGTCAGTTACTCATTCAAACCTTAAGACACTTAGAACCTTATCAATCCTTTCTTCTCCTGTTCCTTCCATGCTCCCAGGAGACTTTTTTTCTTCTCCTAGCTGCCTGGCTGAGACTTCTCAGCTGATGGTTGTTTCCTGTTTTTCTGAGTTTACTCAGGTTCTGGTCCACTGAGGCTCTCACTCAGTGGTGCTCAGACATTTTCTTCCAATTGTCTCTCTCAGATGTGCTTCCTAGGATTCATTCTCAGACACTGCGGTCTCCTGGGTGCACTCACTTGGGCAACTCACAACTATCTGAATTCAATGCTTGTACAACCAGACTAACCAGCCTGCTCTCTCACTCTTGCAGAAGTGTCTTTCCTGTTTGTAATTTACAATTCCATCACTGGGTGAATGAAGACAGAAACACAGCAGCCAGCCTTGACTCTTCATTCTTTCATATCCCAGATGAACTCCACAGCCTGATCCTGTGGGTTATACCTTCAAAACATACCCTGAAAAGTGGCCATTTCTCACTTTCTCTAGTATTCCCACCCTGGTCCAAGCCACTGCCTCAGTGTGGAACAGCATTTCAAATGACACTGTATGAGCTTTACATACTACAGTATGTTGTGGTGTGCCATGCATGTTGAGTTATCCTTCTGCCCATCATGAAAGCTGGTCTCATTGTGCCCTCACCTCATCTACCAACACTTGGTCTGATGTCACACATGCTGGCTGTCCTTAGGTGATCCTCATATCCACCAGGTATGCCCTCACTTCAAAGTCTTAGCATTTTAAAAATAATTTTTAAAAGCCTTGTTTATTTTCCTTTTATATATGTGAGTGTTGACCTGGTTGCATGTCTCTGTATCACATGTGAGCCTGGTGCCCATAGAGGTCACCGAATCCCCTTGAGTAAAAATAACAGACAGTTGTGAGCAACCGTACTGGAAATGGGTACCTGACTCTTGTTCTCTGCAAGAGCAAATGCACTTAACTGTTGAGCCATCTCTCCAGCCTCAAGTTTTAGAAATTTTAGCAATGTAGGACCCTTATCTTGAATTCTTCACTACCTTGTTTATAATTCCTTTCAGCTTTCATAGCAAAATACCACCTGAACAAGTAGAAATTTATCACAGTTAATTGGAGGTAGGGGGGGTTCAAGCTCAAGCACAGGCAAGGTTTGGTCACTGGTTATGCTTCCCTTCCTGCTTTAGAAATGACTATTGACTCACCATCCTTTTATAACCTCTCCTTCATGCATATACACAGAAAGATTTTTCTCCCCTTTCTATCTCTATACGGTCTCTAACTTTAGTCTAGTAAGACCCTCCTGTAAACTCTCATTTAATCCTAATTACATCCCTTTGTGTTTTTTTTTTCTATCAATTTGACATAAACTAGAGTCATCTGAAGAGGAACCTCAGCTTAGAAAATGCTTCCATCAGATTGCTTATAGACAAGTCTGTATGGAATTTTCTTGATTGATGAGTGTTGTGGAAGGCTCCATCTTACTTTGGCCAGTAGCTTCCATGGAAAGGTGATGCTGGGGAATATAAGCAAACTGAGCAAAGTAGTAAGCAGCATTCCTCCATGGCTCTGTTCCAGTACCTTCCTCCAGGTTCCTGCTTGAGTCCCTTCCCTGACTTCCCTCAATATTAGACATAAAATATAGGATAATCATGTTAAAATCCGTACACCTAAGGAAGCTAGGCAAGGAGGACCCTGTGTAAGATGCTCAATCTTCATTCAGAAAAGGAAATGAGACAGACATTGGAAGATGGAGAAAACAGGGAACAGGTCAGGAGCCTATCAGAGAGGGCCTCTGAAAGACTTCACCCAGCAGGGTGTCAAAACATATTCTGAGATGCATAGCCAAAGAGTGCAGGGAATCTTATGAAAGAAGGGGGAAGTAGAAAGACCTGGAGGAAACAGGAGCTCCACAAAGGAGAGCAACAGAGCCAAAAAAATCTGGGCACAGGGGTCTTTTCTGAGACAGATACTCAAAACAAGGACCATGCATGAAGATAATTTAGAACCTCTGCACAAAAAGTAGCCCAAGGCAGCTCAGTATCCAAGAGGCTTCCCCAATAAAAGGACGAGGGAACATCTCTGACATAAATTCATGGGCTGGCTCTTGGATCATCTCCACCTGAGGGGGGGGGGCAGCCTTGCCAGGCCACAGAGGAAGACAAAGAAACCAGTCCTGATGAGACCTGACAGACTATGGTCAGATGGAAGGAGAGGAAGACCTCCCCTATCATTGGGGAGGGGCATAGGAGAAGAAGAGAGAGGGAGAGTGGGATTGGAAGGGAATGGAGGGAGGGGCTACAGCTGGGATACAAAGTGAATAGACCATAATTAATAAAAGAAAATAAAAGTAAAAAAAATGACCATGACCTGAAACTTAGAGGAAATAAAGCCCCCTCCACCCCCCAGGTTGCTGTTGCCCAAGGTGTTATAGAACCCTAACTAGCACGCATTGTGAAATCTCAGTCTCTAAATATAGCCATGTTTTGAGTTTTTCAGTTTGTTTGTTTGTTTGTTTTTTGAGTCAGGGCTTCTCTGTGCAGCATTGGCTGTCCTGGAACTTGCTCTGCAGACCAGGCTGGTCTCAAGTACAGAGACACACCTGCCTCTCAAGTGCTGGATTAAAGAAGTGCACCTCCACAGCTGGCCCAAAGCCACTTTTAAGGACTTAGATTTCAAAATTTGAATTTGAAGAAAAGCAGATTTCACACACACACACACACACACACACACACACACACACACTTATGAAAAATGTTATCTATTTCATTCAATAACTTGTTAGTAGTACTTAGACAAATGTCCTGACATGTCAGTTCTCTAGGAACTGGAGGTTGGTTTGGGTTTTGAATGTCAATGCCATACTCTCAGTGCTTACAAGCTGACACACTTACTTATGTATTTACATATTTATTGACACAGTTTACCATTCCTTAAACAACACCTGGCATATGAAAGTGTTCAACAAATGTTACAACTGTTAGAAGACAATGGCAAATGAGAGGCTGTTTGAGGGAGAGATCTCAGTAAATCAGGGGCCAAATTCATAGAAATGAGGAATATATTTTACTTTTGGGGAAAAGCAAAGAGACAATTTGATTGATTTTGGACAGTTTTTGCTAAGCTGTTCTAGGAGGCAACTTAGTATCACCTTTGAGAGCCTGAGTGGCAGTTAGAAGATAGTATTCCCAAGCAGGAGAGTGTCACAGTCCGAATGGGATTTGGGTCAATTAGCCTGTGCTGAGGACCTTGTTCTTTCAAACTTCTTACACCTTGAGGCAGAGAGCATCAAGAAGGAGTTTTCAAGTGGGTTGATTTGCCCAGTGGAGTTTTCAGCATCGGACAATTTGTGGCCTCAGATTCTGTGTTTTACACAGTAGTATATTTTAATAATCTATTTTTTCTTAGAAACAATGCTTTTTGATCCTTTTGCATATAACCATCCTAATTACTAAGGAACGTGTTGAGGAATCTAAATTAGAAGATCTTCTGTCTCTTGCTCCCTTGCTCTCTTGTAATGTTGTCTGTACTATTGCTGTGGTAACTCAGAATGCTGCCTCTCTTGTGAACTTTTGTTTGCTCACAGAAGTTCAGTGTTTTCCCATTCTCCTGGAGAGAAGTTCAACTTTTCCAGTGCTGGAAAAGTAGTGAGTTCAGATGGATCTTAATCCTTGAGACTAAGAAAATAAGGGACACAGTGCCTTTCCCGAGGTGCATGTTGACTTGTACAGAAATGCTTCAGAATAGAAAGTGAGAAGCATAATATATCCCAGTCGAAGGCATAGAGTGGCTTTCCCGGGTTTGTACAGGTGACCTGGAGTAGGCTTATCCTCTGTCCCTTCATGATGGCTGCACCCCTTCCCTGTCAGCCAAACCCCTTCACTTCATTTGTAAATCCCTTTAGATCATGAAAGTCTAAAGACAAGCTTCCCCCACCCCGCTGCTGACCATCACTACCTGTGCCACACACCTTTACCTAGACTGATCTCCCTGACTTTCAGATTCTGTGTGCTTATACTATGTGACCATTGCTTTTACTAAGTAGACACTGAACTAAAATTTGGTTTTGCTTGACCACAGTTTCATCTGAGCACAACTTAGAATCTCCTGGAAAGCTTGGTCAACATGCAGATTCCTGGTCTTGACTGGGGGCTCTCCACCTGAAAACCTGAATTCTATTTCTTAATCCTTCTTGATGACTTTTCTTTTAAAAACAAGAGCTCCACAAAGACCAAATTGAGCAGGGCACAGGGGTCTTTTACGAGCCAGTTTCTCCAACCAAGGAGCATGTATGGATATGGCCTAGAACCCCCGCTCAGATGTGGCCCATGGTAGCTAGGTGTCCAACTGAAGACCCTAGTAAGGAGAACAGAGACTGTTTCTGTCATGAACTCGATGGCTGGCTCTTTGACCCTTCCCCATACATGCCAGGGAGTAACAGCCTGGCTAGATCCCAGGGGAGGACATTGCAGCCAGCCCTGAGGAGACAAGATGAACTGGGGTCGGATGGAAGGGGAGGAGGTCCTCCCCAGTCGGTGGACTTGGAGGGGGCAGGGAGGAGATGAGGGAGGGATAGGGAGAGTGGGAGGGAATGAGGGAGGGGGCTACGCCTGGGATGCAAAGTACCTAACCTGTGATTAATATAAAAATAAATAAATTACATTAAAAAATGTGAGTGTGGAGTGTGTGTGTGTATGTTGGGAGTGTGGGTGGGTGTGAATTTTTGTGTACCATGTGTATATGCAGGTGCCTTCAGAGGCCAAACAAAGGCACTGAATCCTGGGAACTGGACTTAAGAAAATTGTGAGCCAATTAATGTGGGTGCTGGGAATTGAATCCCGGTCCTCTGAAAAAGCAGTGAGTAGTGAGTATTTTTATTTTTATTTTTATTTTTTGCTACAAACCATTTTTTTCTTTAAAAAGAATGATAGCGTTAATTTCAGCATTTGCAGTAATTATTCTTAACCACTAGGCTATCTTTCTTGTCCCTGAGGACTCTTACAGAACTGGCCCTTTATTTGTCTTTCACAGGGAATTGTTGTCTGCATTACTTTTTCCATTAAAACATAGATGTATAGATAGCCTAATATATAATATATGCTATATGTTTTTATATATAATATATTTCAATTATATTCATTGGTCATTTGCAATGAAAAATTTCAAGGATAGGGGATTAAATTTGCTGAAACCTTAAGACACTATTCTATTCCATCAACTCAACAGATGAAATAGTTTTTATATTCATTATAAGTTTTTATTAGAACAATAAAACCATATTGCAGAAAGCTGGGAAGATAGGTAGAAAGGTATAATTTCCCCAATTTGATGCAACAACTGTTTCAATGCTGCTATGGTCCCATTGGGTCCCTGAATGGAAGCATCAGTAAATGTGTGCTTTGTCACTGTTTGAGTGTTCACACCATTTACCATGATACATATTGGAGAGCACAGGCCAAGATCACAGGCTGCCCTGCGCTCTATCCTTCTTGGAGGACCTAGCCCATTGGGCTCATAAGAAGAGATTTACTACAAACAGATCATCCCACGGCACCCCAAGCTCTCCTGAAGCAGGAGATTCAGAATCATTAAGCCAAGTCCTCAGCTTACTTAGGACATGCCCATCCTGAGTCATTGGGCTGCTATGCATGGCATTTTTCAATTTTGCCATGTGTAATCTCACCTCCTGCATGTCACAAGATTCTGTCACTGCCTCAGAACTCCCAGGCTGGTGGGGGAGGCAGACACATAAACAGCCATTACCACATGGTGTAATATGTGTAACACTGCAGTTTGTCCCTAGGTAGGATGCTGGAGATGAAGCCCAGCCTCTGGCTGACCCACCTGAGAGCCTTGCACTTCTGTTCTTCCTTTGTTCAGACTTGTTCCCTGTGGAGCCAAGGGACTTGAAAGGATCAAAGTCCCCGAAGTTTTGTTGTGTACAAGATGTTCTATTACATTGTGGCATCACTTTGTGAGATGTGACATACTCCTCCCTTTACATTTTATTATACTTTCGTAGGAATTCCGAAATATATAAGATATTCAGAAAAGAACAGAAACATGATCAGCTAAACATATGTGCACATACCAGGAAGACTTAAACAAAGGAATTATTCTACTGCATTTGTTTTCTATGTTCCATAAAGCAACTAAGAATCCATGCTGCTGAAATGCATCCATCTTTGAAACCCACTGGACCACTTTTCCCTCCTTTCTTTCCTCTCTTCCAAACTAGAAATAAACACTATTTCGAAGATGAGATGGGTCTTGGCTATTCTATTACCCTGTCAGTTTTTAGACGCATAGTAACATTTTTAAAGCACATGGGCATATACATTTATACATGCATATACGCAGTAATACATATGTGTTCCTTAACTTACCTCTCCCCAGCCTATACACAGTAGATTTCCAACATTTATCCTTATGGATCAAGTGAAATGAAGTTTTCTTTCTTTCTTTTTTTTAATTTCAGCTAATGATTATGTGCTATTGCTCAAAGACACTACGGTGTATTTATCTATTCTCTTTTGGGTGGATATTTGGCTTATTATACAAAACATTCTTCTTCTGAGCTTTTAACACATATACATAAGCATTCTCTCGTTGGGTCCTTTAAAGGTAGACTGCCTGAATGTTAGAAGTGTGTATTTCCAGTTTCAGTAAATGGCCCCAAATTGCTCTCTAAAGTTTTTGCACACACTTTGGTTGCCACTAATAAAATGACAGAGCCTGTCTTCTAGCACTGGTATTGTCACACAATGCATTTTTTTGTACAAGAGACAGTATATAACAATGCAACTGAATTTTATGTTTCTCTGATCAACAGAAAAGATTGATACACGCTTACATTTTTATATGTAGAAATTATATATTCTGTGTATGGATCCCTTTTGCTTATATCATTGAAAGTGTTTTCATTCAATCTTTGACTATCTTTTATTATCTTTAGAACCTTCTCTCATGGATATTTATAAGTCTTGTCATGGTATAGTTGTGCACTGAACATTTAGTTTAAGGAATTCTCTTCTCATGGAGCCATAAATTCAGCCCTCAATAACTTCTTACAAGAGAGTTAGGGCTTAATTTTTACAGTTCATTCAACAATACAAATAGGTTAAAATATTTTTAAACTAAAAAAATAAAATTAAAGCATATACTTATTTATTATAGTCTCTATGATGCAACTGCTTCTATGTTAAGAACTTAACCTCAGGGTGAGAGAAACTATATTTGTCTGCTATCAATCACAACTTGGTTACTCTGACCAAATTCATCATTATTCTAACTATGATGGCAATCATATTGTTGCTTCTAATTATATACTTACTAAGTATCCAAACAGCCTGAAAGTGAGTAAAATAATATTTACTACTTAACTATCCTTAAGCTCCATTGTTTGCTCGTATTTTTCAAGCTATATATAAATGGAATTCTATGGCAATACTCTGCATTAATCCACCTTCCTATTGCTATGCCAAAATATTTGAGATTTGGTAACTTACAAATTAAAGAGTTCATAGTTAGTTCATAGTTTTGGAGGCCAAAAGTCTAAGTTGGTAGCCTGTGTGTTTGGTCTCTGATGAGGGTCCCCTGGGCTGCCTCATATTATGGTAAGTTGACATCACAATGACATGTAAGGAGAAGATTACTATGTAAGATAGAAAACAAGACAATTAACAAAAGCTGGCTTTGTTCTTTTTGTTTGTTTGTTTGTTTTTATAATCATAACCCTCTTATAAGAACTAAGCGTGGTCCCGAGGCAGTGCTTCTAATGACCCTGTCACCTCCTTAGATGTTGTCTTGTAATGGTCTATTCCATACACTACGTGGGAAACTAGCATGCAACACATGGAAATTCCAGGGATGTTCTCAAACCATATACTAGTCTTCCATGTCAACATTATTTTCCAAGTGTTCAGGCTGTTGAGACTAGCTCAAGTGATATGTGTAGTCTGTTTTCATGATGGTGTGTTATACTGCTACATGGACATTCCACGTGCACTTCTGCATCCGGCTGCTATCAGACACCCCATTGCTGTGGTTTAAGGATACAGAGGGGTTGGTTGATCTCTATCCCCGTGGGTATCCAGACTTCACTAACCATTTACCAAAAGGCTCTCTCTTCCTCAGAATTCAGTGGTAGGTAGCATCTTGATCATGGATTAAGCCTTTCTCTTTGTGTGTGGGCTCTTTTCTGTATTTCGTTTTGTGACATTAATCTATTTGTCTTTTTCTATATGAACACCATTCTAACTTCATTAACCAAGCCCAGCAAGACAAATTCTCCCCTTTCTTCTACTTCTTCCAATTTCTGGAATTTTTGTATTTCTAGTTTTTAATTAGCTTTTTAAGAAACATACATGCACACATATATATTCACACACACTTTTTTCTTTTAATTGGAAACCATCTGGGCTTAATTTTGAATATGTTACAAAGTTGGGATATAATTTTATTCTGTTCTAGTTTTCTTCTTAGAGTAATGGTCAATTGTCCCAGTTTCATTTATTGGCTGTTCATTGATTTTCTCACATAGAAGCTACATTTTTCTTTCACATGTATAGTTGATCCTCATTATTCATGGATTCAGACAATGTCTACTCACTAAAATTTATTTGCAGCTCTAGAATTAATACTCATGGTATCATTGTGGTCAGTTTCAGATATGTGCTGAACAAGGAAAATTTTGAGTCAAGTGATGAGTATTTTCCGAACTGATGTCAAACAAGATGATCTGTGCCTGTTTGCTTCAGTTCTCATAGTATAAACAAGTGTCTCTTCTAGAATCTTTTATTTTTTTCCAACTTTGTTTATTATAATTGTTTATGTAAGTGTGTGTGTGTGTGTGTGTGTGTGTGTGTGTGTGTGTGATGGGGCACATACAGAGGTCAGAGAACAATTGTGTGGTCAGTTTTCTCCTTCCACCATATTGTAGGTTCTAAAGATGATTTACCTGCTGAGCCATCGCACTAGCCCATCTGGAATCCTTGTGTTTAAATATGTTTAAAATCTTAATGCTTCTTGTTAGTGGTTTTATAATTTAAAATGATCTCTAAGCATAGTCCCAAAGTGCTGTGTAACAGTTTATGTATCAAGAAACCTGAAATGTGCCTTATGGAGGAAACTCACATTTTAGATAAGTCTGTTTCTTAGGTTATAATGCCCCTAGCTGTGAGTTCAAGATTAACAAATTGACAATATACATTTTAAAAAGGTTTTAAACACACACACACAAAACAATGCTATGTATTAATGACTAATGAAAATATTGTGGATTCCAGACTTAAGAAACTTACCTGTATATTTTCCCATAACCACTGTTTCAATTTAGTATTATGGTTAATTTATAAAACATAACTGGAATCAGTATAGAGAACTGGTTCAGTATAGAGAACTGATTGTATTTGATTACGATGCTTTCTTTTCCTCTTTTTCCTTTCAAAATTTCAGTGTGACCTTAACAAACATCATATAACTTAAACCCCCCAATCTAATATAAGAACATCTGGCTTTTTAAATGATAGTTACTGTGTGTTCGTAAATAGTGACATATATTGACTCATCTCCCCAGTTTTACCTTGCATTTTGCATTTACCTAATTGTTTTGTTTCTTTCTCATTTTATTTTCCTGTTTGCGTTCTCAAATTCTACTTATTTATTTTTACCCTTTATGTTTATATCTTATACACTTAATTTATTCCTTTGGTAGATATATTGCCCTTAAGTTTTAACATACAGGTTTACAGAGCAAAGACTAAGAAACTATATTTCTTCCCTTCACCCTCAAAAGACAACAATGTCACAATACTTTTTCTTTAAATCTGGCTGCAGATACGACTCAATATTAGAATACATGCCTAGCATGTTCAAAGCCCTCTGTTGAATCATCAGTATGCATGGGCACACACACACACACACACACACACACGCATACATGCTAAATAGACAGACAAACAGAGAGATAGAGAATTCAAATTATACATAGCCAGGCATGGTGGCATACATCTTTAATCCCAACAGTTGGGAGGCAGAGGCGGGCAGATCTCTGTGACTTCAAGAGAGGTCCAGTCTGGTCTACAGAGTAAGTTCCAGGACAACCAGGGCTATGTAGAGAGATCATGTCTCAAAAAACAAAATGATAACATGAAAAATTATACATGTATGTACTTTGTAAGTATCTGTTTTTGAATGGTCCTTATTAAAATTTGAATCTGAAATGCCTCCCACAGACTAATACTTTGAAATCCTAAGCCAATCCACCTAGTTATGGAATTTAGGACAGGATGTCAGATCTTTAGAAAGATGGGCTTAGCTGGTAG
>JAQQSO010007107.1:0-10850 GCA_028658305.1 Pachyuromys duprasi | reverse complement strand
CAGATGTCCCTCAGTTGAGGAATGGATACAGAAATTGTGGTACTTTTACACAATGGAATACTATTCAGCAATTAAAAAGGAGGAAATCATGAAATTCGCAGGCAAATGGTGGGACCTGGAAATGATCATCCTAAGTGAGGTATCCCAAAAGCAGAAAGAAACATATGGTATATACTCACTTATATAGACCTATAGGATAAGAAGGTCATGCTTAAATCTACACACCTAGGGAGGGTATACAGAAAGGAGGACCCAGGTTGGTATGATCAATGCTCGTTTGGATGAACAAATTGGATGGACATTGAGTGGAGGAGAAAACTAGCAACAGGACAGGAGCATGCCTAGGAGGACCTCTGGGGGTCGGGGGGTCAACATTGCCATGTATCAGAGCAGATATTAAGACTCACAATCAAGCCTTTGGTAGAGGGCGAGATGTGATGATAGAAATGGAGGAGGTTGGTGAGACTTGGGGAGAACAAGAGCTCCACAATGACCAAACTGAGCAGGGCACAGGGGTCTTGTATGAGATGGTTTCTACAACCAAGGACCATGTGTGGATGTGGACTGGAACCCCTGCTCAGATGGGGCCCATGATAGCTTGGTGTCAGACTGAAGATGCTAGTGAGGGAAACAGGGACTGTTTCAGTCATGAACTTGATGGCTGACTCTTTGACCCTCCCCCATACCTGCTGGGGAGTTACAGACTGGCTAGATCCCAGGGGAGGACATTGCAGCCAGCTCTGAGGAGACAGGATGAGCTGGGGTTGGATGGAAGGGGAGGAGGTCCTCCTCTGTTGGTGGACTTGGAGGGGGCATGGAGGAGATTAGTGAGGGAGGGGGAGGGTGGGAGGTAATGAGGGAGGGGGCTACGCTTGGGATGCAAAGTACCTAACCTGTGATTGATATACTACAAAAATATATAAATTAATTAAAAAAAGAAAAATAACGGAAAAAATAAAAGTCCAGTTGTAAATTCAAAAAAAAAATGTAGAAAGTCGTTGAAATCTTGGAGGAAGTGTGCCTTTTTCAGTTGTTATGATATCAATACATGCATACTTACAAAGTTTTTCTACAAGGCTCTCACCAGGCCTGAGCCTTTGGCAATTATGAGTTTTAAAGAATGGATCAAATTATTAGCAGCTTCCAGATGATGCTTAATGTTAAGTCTCGTTACTAACATGAAGAGTAGTTATTATTATTTTTTAAATAAAGGTGAAATTTTATTCACTCAACTGGTTTCTAATTTGGGGACTGTACTCAATAGCATAGGGATGATCCCATAACTTCTGCCTCCTTAGAGAAGATGAAAGATTAAAAGTGGCATTTTCCTATCACATACCCCTCCACTATGAGTTTCATTACTTTTAATTTAAAAAAGGTATTATATGCATGAATGATAGTAGAATCAAAGCTTGCTGTCCTCATGACTCTCGTTGAATCCCCTAATGTCAAGACACCATTACAGAGTCCTCTAAGGTTTGGCACAGGAATGCATTCAAAGAGGTGAGCTTGAATGTTGATGGTGATGCATAGCTCTCTTTTCCATGGTCTTCATGATAAGAGTCATTGGGCCATTTCTTTTTTTGCTTTATATAGTAGAAGAAGACTACAGAAATAACTTGTTGATTTTCATTGATCTATTAATCTCTGTCTTATATAATTCCTGATTTTCTCTTGCTGATATGCATAGAAGGCTTAAAGCTACTTCTTGGTGGGACTTCTGACTGAAGAGAAAATCTAGAATTATGTGTGTGAGCCAAGAAAGATGACAGAAATCATGCCACAATTCTGACTTGGGGATTGAAGAACCATCCCTAGCAGGCACAAAGATTACTAGAAGAAGGCTACCCATGCATGCATGTGGATTGCTAATCATGGTCTGTGATGTGCTACACTTGATGTGTTCTTAGATGTTCAGAAGCACAAGATGTATTTGGATATATTTATTTTTGCATCTCAGAGAGAACATCATTTCCAAATGATCTTCAGTGTAGCTGGGTGATCATTTCAGGGTAAGGTATAGCATATTGACATGAGGAAAGCAGAAGCTGTTGTCAAGCCTTGGGTGAGATCACATCTATTTTCCGGGTAAGAAATCAACACATTTAAAACCACTCAGAAGGCTTAGCTTGGGGTGGTAAGAAGTATAAGGCATTACTATATTCACAGAGCTGTGTCACATTCTTGTATCTATGAATTTGTTCTCTCCTTTCAGAAAGAAAGGAGAGTTTTGAAAACATTCATATGTTTCACACTGTTGTTTTGACAATATATTTGGTGCTCAAAACTACACTTTAAAAATTCACTTTTTTTCCAGTCACATATCTCAATATAGTGTAACACATTGGATCTTCTGTTTAGGCCAAAACTGAGGTCTAATTAAGGGATCATTATTTTCTAGAAGTTTATGAAAAGTAATCTCTTTTAAGATTATTCAAATTTTTGTAAGTCAATAGGACATATGTATCTTATATTCCATGTTAGTTATCAGTCTTGAGGCTTCTTTGGTTCCTTTTCATGCCTTCCAAGCAGCCTTGCTAGCAATGGTATCATGAATTTCTCTCATACTTTAAATAAGTTCCTTTCCCACCTCATATCTTCTGGAGTCAGTCAGAAAGAACTACTTTTAAGTCAATTCCATTGATCCCATACAGATAGCCTAAGATGATCTATCTGATGTCCTATGGCTTCAATTAAATTTGTACGTGGGTACCCAGGGATGAGGAGAATTGTCCTGCCTAATATAGCAAGCCTTTCCCCCTCTCTGCTGTTCTCTAATTAACCTTGAAGTTCCACCAAAAAAAATATTATTTCCTTTCTGCATATTCTACCATATCCAGGAAGGACCTTTTACTTCTTATGTGTGTTTCCCAAATTTTTGGCTGGGCTTTCTCTCTTGTGTTATCACTATGTGTACAATTATCCTCACTCCTAGATTGTGCACATTCTGAGGACAGAAATGATGAGAGACTTGTCTGAGTTTGCCAGTTATTTAGTATCACTGGCTCAGTTAATCTGCTAAGTAATTGAAACACACATTGTAGAATGTTCCTAGTCAGTAACCTCTTAACTTTTCATCTTTCCAGTTATCTTTCTTCCACCTCTCTCCTTCGTATTAATCAAAATCCTTCAAGACTAAGATTTTCATCAGAGACTAATTCAGTGTTGTATCGCACAAACCCTGAATGAGTCTTGACTGAATGGCAGAAAACAGGATGTACAGGACACTGTGGAGTGAGCTGTCTGTCCTTGCATTTGCAATATACCACTCAATCATCTGATCATTGCATATGAGCATGGAAGTCCAGCCCATTGTAGATGGGAATGAGTCATGCAGAAGTAAGGCACTTATTTAAACCCATACATGTAAGGGGAAATGGGTACTTTGGATGTAGGGTCTAGGTGCCTAGATTTTTGACACTTCTGTGTTGAGAAAACTCACGTGGGTTGTTAGATTATTCTGCCCTCAGGAAACTCCACCTATGTGCCTCCTGTTTACTGTCCCTATGTCAGGCAAACCTGACCTTCAGGGATGCCACCTGTCTTCTTTCCCCGCTGGGCCCCATGACTCCAGCATTTACTGACCCATCTCCTGCTATCTCCTTCCAGCAAAGATTGCCATACACATCATGTTTCCTGTTGTCTCCATATGTCAGGATGTCAGCTCTAATTCTGCACAATGCACGAGGAACCGTGGATCATGGAGACAACTTGGCCAGAAGTGAGAGGTACTCACAGCATGTAAGCTGAGACCTGCTTGGTCTCCTTAGGGAACCCCTTGGATATATATGACCTGGAGCATTCTTCATAAAGAAAATAGAAGTGTCAGGGGTCAGGAGGATAAAGGAAAGAAAAGAACAAAAGTAGACAAGGGAGCAAATTTTGCCTTAAGATATTAGTCACCAGACTTGTGTTGAGTCAGAAAAGAGAATATGCTTGGGTCTGTCAGGGAAGGTTCATTCTCATTGTAATTCCAAATCACCTCTCCTGCCAGGCAACTTTGGAACTAGTATATTGTTTCTTTTTCTTGTTTTAACATGAGTAACCTAATTTTATTTTTTTTCTAAAAAGTTATCATGTCTGTAGGTTATTACAAATGTTCCTGGGATTCCACCATCTGTGGGGCACTCTACCTTCACTTCACTCCACTTGACGTGTGTTAAAGCATAGCTGCTTTTCAAATCCGTGGGTAGCCTCAGATCAGGATCAGCCAACATTTACAAATTCTCCCAGAAGTTTCATTAACTGGCAACTTTGTTACAAAGGGGAAAGATTAAATCATTCCATTTTAAAATTTCTGTGTGTATCTCTTTGTAGTGAGTTCCCAGAAGGGATAAAACCTTCTGCAGGTAAACACAAAACCTTGCCAATTATGCTGGGATTAGAAGAGGAGTAACCACAAGTGCCATAAACCTAACTCCGGACTGAGTGATTTCTGGGCTGCTTTCTCTTTCTTTTATCTTTTTGCTATGTTTGCTCTATTTTATATATAGTCCTTCAGAATCAGAGAATGAGGATGAGTTGCTTTAGAGACACAGTTCTGAGATTGTTAAAGGCAAAGCTTCCAAGATTGTGTGTGAGCCATCCTTCCTTTTATGAAAATACAGGAAAGGTAAGGTGTGCACCAGACCAGGACTCTTGAATATTTATGGTTGCAACTTCTTCTTTTTTTTTTTTTTTGTCTCTTGTTTGGACTTTTCGTCTATTCTTGTTTGAAAATAAATATAGTACAACAAGAATCGGTGTAATGGTAGCCCCTAAAATGGGCCCTCCCCAGTGAACTCAGTGATTGCCCAAGTGTAAAAGGCACTGAGGCTCAGGAACCAGGGCAGTGTTTGTGTGTGGAGAAGGTGAACTCAGATCAGAAGAGTGCAGCTGTGTCACAGGTTCCCTTCCTCAGGGCACTCTCCTCTCACGCTGCCTAGGGCACTGCCGCAGGCTTTGAATGAAGGAGCCAGCTGGGCTGCCCCAAGAACTGGACAGCTTTGGCTCACTTGGATGCTTGCAGGGAACATGAATACATCAGAAAGATGAAACAAGGGCTCCTGAAGAAGGCAGTGGATGTTAACATCAACCCCCCAGGGTGGCCGCAGAGGATAGGAAACAAGGGACAGAGCCAGATGAGACTAGAAGACCCTGAATTTCAACTGCCCAGTACATGCTACACTCACCAGCCACTGCATATGGGTTTCCCCACTCTCTTAAGCTTCCTATGCATCCTGCTTCTCAGAACCCACTCAGACGCTACAGAAAATTCCATCTGTCTTTGTAATAAAATTTCATAACCTCTTTTGAGTCAGTCAAATCTGATTTTATGACCAGTTCTGCTATGTCCCTGGGTATGATGCTTAACCAAATAATGTCTTCATTGTTTAAATCATAAACAGTAAGAAATGACTGTGAAGATGTGAGTGTGTGCATGTGTGTGTTTGTGTGAACGTGTGTTCCTTCCACTTCCTCAGCACTCAAATTACATATATGTACCACTACGTCCTTCATCTTTCCCTGGGTTCTAGGACGCAGGTTCAGTTCTCATCCTGAAACAGCAGCAGTTCACCAACCAAGCCATCATCTCAGCTCCTACTTGCAAAAATTCCAGCAAAAATTGCTGTTTATAAAATTCCTAGTCAGTGAAATAAACTGAGGTTAAAAGATGACAAACAGTTCAGTTTAAGCCATGTTTGAAAGTTCTGTCAGTAGCACACACCATGGCCTGCATTTTTCAGCTGAGGAGACTGGAGGGTGATGATGCTTGATGTAAAAGGCACAGTTGTCCAAGTCAAAATAAGGATGGCCAAAAGCCTCTACCTAAATTTGCCAGGCCTTCCTTACGCAATACTGCAAACGGAGTTGCTAAATTAGAAAAATGAATTCTCTTGTAATTCTAAGGACCAGAAGTTTAATCTCAGGATATTTGACAGGTCCATACTCCCCATGAAAAAGATAGGGCACATGTGAGTGTGTGTGTGTGTGTGTGTGTGTGTGTGTTTGTGTGCATGCATGCTTGCATATACACACAGGGACGCACACACACGTACACACACACCACCATTATCTCAACCTCAGGTCTTTGTAGGTAACCTTTGATTTCCTTGGCTACACACATGTCACTGCTGGGTCTGATGACATCTCCATCCGTTCATCTTCTTCCTGTGCCTGTGTTCATGTTTTCTTTCATTTCTCCTTAAAGTTTTACTGGTATGTATTTATTGTGAATAATGATGCATTTCATAAAGGATTTCATAAATGCATTTCTTTAAAGGATACCATGTGCTTTGCAAGGACCATATTTTTTTCCTGTTCCCTCCCAGGTTTTCTCTCCTTTCTTTATATTCTCTCAACCCTCTTCTCCCATTTTCAAAATCTATATCTATATATGGGCAAGTAGATCTTTTTTATTATTAACATACAAGCCAGCAGCCACAAATTAAAAAAAAAACCCTGCCATATGTGGCTTTCTAAGATTGTTTTATTTTACTTCATACAATGATTTAAAGTTGGAACCATTTTCCAAGAAAAATACAATTTCTTTCTTCTTTATGACTGGATAAAACTCCATGTGTCAGAATGAGCTCAACCTAGCTAATTCTGCAATGACCTTATTTTCAAACATTGTCCCATTCTATGTCAGTACCACAACATCTTGAGCTTCCTTTAGAGATACAGTTCAAATCCTAATACATTATAATGTGCTTCCCCCTCAAATAAATGCCTGCAAAGCTGGGATGAGGAGGAAATGAGATTGTCTGGCACATAGAAGACTCTAAGATATACTTATTTCTCCAAGAATATTATTTTAGGATATGGGATCTTACTCTAACATATGTTTCTAAATATTTCTAAATAGAAATATGTTTCTAAATAAGTTACAAGCAAGGTGGTTGGTCAGTGGACAAGCATTTTGGGGCATAGGTCTTTCTGAATGGCTTTAAAATGGAATGGAGGAAGGAAATTATGCTGTCTCTTTTCCATCACTCCTGGACTGCAGGACCTCTCACCTTGTCTTCTCTGCAGTTTTGTCTGTAAGATAATAAAGAAAAACACAAACTGAGCATGATACTGCTCTCCTGTATCTCCAGCACTCAGGAAACTGAGTCACAGGGGGATCTTCAGTTCCTCACATGCCTGAGTTGCACAGAAATTTCCAGGAAAGCCTGTCTCAACAACAAAAACAAATCAGAATGAAGAAAAGAAACAAACATGTGAATATTATGTTTCCATCACAGCATAGAGTAGAAATCCAGACACTCTAACATGGACAATTCTGTAAATTCCAGGGACATGTGGGACTACGTTTAAGATAATGACTTAGTCAAAGCAACAGGGTCAAGACACCAAAAGGTCATTTGAAAACAGTTCAGATGGTTTGCTATATTATCACGAAGAAGTCAAGCATAGGAGATCATACCCATATTATAACTCCAGGAAAGCCAAGGTAGGAGGGAAACTATGTTCCCTGACAAAGTGAAAAACCCTTTTGTAAAAATGAAACAAAACCATGCAGGAAGGCAGCTGTACACATTTCTTAGAATTCCCTTTTATTTTCTACTTATTTCCCACATGTACCAAGCTCCTTCATACCTTTTGTTTCTAACTTCTACAGTCTCCTTCCCAGAGCCTTGCTGCCCCTTGTCTTTCTCCTCTTCCCTACTTGATCTGTCACCTTCTATTGATTCTTCAGACTCTTTGTCCCAAATTCTCATAGAGGTGGCTAAAAATGTCCTAATCCTGACTAAAGGTGCAAACCCCACAAGCCTCTTGGGTCTGGAGGAAAGGGACTTGCCAGGAAGAACCATGCCTACATTTTGTCCCCACACAGGTAAGGGACTGCCGCTAGAACTCAGGAGCTGTTTCACCCTGTGTCTACCCTACTGCCTTGACAAGAGGCTGGAGTTCCAGGCAGCTGTGCAACACCTATTGGGTAACTCCCTGAGTATTTTCTCCATGCAAGACTGTGCTAATCATGGAGGAAAGCCAGGTACTTGGTACACTGCTGTCACTAGTGTCAGGGCCAAGGCTTGAGTGTACCTTCCCTGAGCTTCCTGAGAGCCAGCATAAACACAACAATTGGAGGCTAATGTTGAAATAAACTACACCGGTGTACAATGTTTCCTTCCTTCCTTATTTGCTACCCTCCTTCCTTCTCTTTCCTTCCTTCCTTTCTCCTTTCCTTTTTCCCTTCCTCCCTCCTTTTTTTATTCTTTTTCATGCTAGGGATGGAACTCAGGGTCTTTTGAACAGTCTACTACTGCATTGAATCTCCAGGACATTTTATCAGTCTCTCTCTTTCTCTCCTTATCTCTCACTTTTGCTCTCTCCTTCCATCCTACCCTCACTTCAAGGTCTCTGGCTTCTCCTTCCTCTCTCTCTTCATCCTCTCTTTCTCCATTCTTCCCTTTCTTCTCTCCCACTTATCCTTCCATACTGTCTCTACCTTCCTACACCACACTTCTTTTCCCTTTCCTTCCCCCTTCTCTCTTCTTTCCTTTTCACATCACTTCTTTTTCTCCCTCCCTTCTTCCTTCTCTCCTTCTTTCCCTCCAGATCTCCTTTTTTTCACCTTCTTTCCTTTCATCTCACCTCTTTATTTTTTCTTCCCTTTCTCATTCTCTCTCTCTCTCTCTCCTCTCTCATTTTCTTTTTCATCCGCCTCCCCTTTTATTCCTTTTGTTATACTAGTGGTGGAATCCTGTATTTCACTCACACAAGGCCAACATTCAACCTCTAAATTATATGCTCATCCTACACTCAAAATATGATGAAGAACTTGGAAGAGATTCTGCATGTTTGACCCATAGGATAGAAGAGATGTCATAGATTGAAAATGTATAGATAGTTTGAGTTTTGAAGAAATTATAAAAATATTGATACTAGAGTCCAACTAATAAGTTATTTCAACTTTTGGATAAAGTTTCATCAAAACTTGGAGATATATATTTTTCCATAAATATTCCCAATTATATTAAAAGGTTTATTTAACAAGTCAGATATTTATTTTTTATTAAATTCTTTATTAATTACACTTTATTCACATTATATACCCCTGTAGTTTCCTCCCTCCTCCCGTCCCAACTCCTCCCTTCCTCCCCCCTCTGCACCTGTGTCCCTACCCAAGACCACTGATAAGGGAGGTCCTCCTTTCCTTCCCTCTGATCCCAGTCCATCAGGTCTCACCAGGAGTGGCTGCATTGTCTTCCTCTGTGGCCCAGCAAGGCTGCTTCCCCCTCAGAGGGGAGGTGATCAAAAAGTAGGCCAATCAGTTCATGTCAGAGACAGTCCCTGTTCCCATTACTATGGAACCCACTTGGACAGTAAACTGCATGGGCCACACCTGTGCAGGGTTCCTTGGCTACCTCCATTTCTTTTATATATTATGTATACAGTGTTCTGCCTGCGGGCCAGCAGAGGGCACCAGATCTCATTATAGATGGTTATGAGCTACGATGTGGTTGCTGGAGATTGAACTCAGGACCTCTGGAAGAGCAATTGTTTCCCTTAACCTCTGAACCATCTCTCCAGCCCAAAAACTTGGCGATATTTAAATGGAATCAATGAGACTTTTTTTTTCTCAGTGCTATTCCCAGGATTGGAAACAGATGTGTCTTCCTGGTAGCTCACTGAAATTCTCCATTGGTATAAAGGCAAATGCCACAATTGTAGTTTTATTTCTGTTGGTGTGATAAAAAATACTCTGACAAAAAGCAACTTAAGTGAGAAAGGTTAATTTTAGCTTACTGTTCCAGGTTACAGTCTGTTATTACAGGGAATTCAAAGCTGTGGGAGCTTGAAGCAACGAGTCCCTGTATCTCCACAGTCAAGAGCAGAACAGTAGTGAATACACACCCCACTCGCTTGTCTTTCTCAGCTATGTTTCTACACTCTTACTCAGTTTGGAACCCCTTGCCTAGGAAACAGTGCCTCTCCCAGTGAGCTGGCCCCTCCCACCTCTGTTAATTTAACTGAGATAGTCTCTCACAGAATTGCCCACAAGCCAACCCAAGGTAGGCAATCCTTCACTGAAATGTTTTCACCTGTGATTTTAGGTTTGTGTCAAGTTGAAAATTATAGGTAGCCATCACCTTCACTGTCATCTGAAATCAGTTCATAGAATTGCTGTGATCATTTGGGGGGGGGGTTTATTATGTCCAGTTCTCTTTCTTTTGCTTAAAGTAACAACTTTTAACTAAGAATTTGTACAAGGACAAGTATGCTATGGTGGCGACAAAACTCAGCCTGTGCTGAGGGAAGACTGTTGGTCTTAAAGAGGAGTCATATGATTAGAGGGTATAACCTGACACAGGTCCTGAGGAAGGATGCAGGGTTTTCTTGGTGGTTGAAGTTTTAGAACTCTGCTCTTCTGTCTCTAGACAAATAACATGGTCCCAGAGTAGGGGGGGGGAGGTGTTTTTTGAGAAACCAGGTCTCATCTTTTGTCATCCTATTCCCAGCAATCTCTAGATGTAGGCTGCCACCTTTGCTTATAGAAGGAACTTCTCTGAAGATTTATCTTTGGTGCAGTTTAATCTGTGAGAATGAAGCCCATTGCCTCAGAAACACTAGCGGTCTCCGAGTCTGGCTACATCATGCTTGCTGCTCTCCGAGTCTGGCTACATCATGCTTGCTGCTCATTGCCTACCTCGCCTCCTGCCTGGAATCTTTTTGTTTTATTTTGTTTTGTTTTTTGTTTTTGTTTTTAACTTCTTTTTTTTTATTTATTTTTTGTTATCAATCACAGGTTAGGTACTTTGCATCCCAAGCTTAGCCCCCTCCCTCATTCCCTCCCACCCTCCCCAACCCTCCCTCATCTCCTGCCCGCCCCCTCCAAGTCCACCAACAGGGGAGGACCTCCT
>JAQQSO010007106.1:0-10850 GCA_028658305.1 Pachyuromys duprasi | reverse complement strand
CCTCCCCCATACAAGCTGGGGAGTGACAGACTGGCTAGATCCCAGGGGAGGACATTGCAGCCAGCCCTGAGGAGTCAGGATAAGCTGGGGTTGGATGGAAGGGAAGGAGGTCCTCCCCTGTTGGTGGACTTGGAGGGGGCGGGGAGGAGGGAGATGAGGGAGGGAGTGGGAGGGTAGGAGGGACTGAGGGAGGGTGCTAAGCCTGGGATTCAAAATACCTAACCTGTGATTGAGATATAAATAAATAAATAGATAGATAGATAGATAGATAGATAGATAGATAGATAGATAGATAGATAGATAAATAAAACCAGATACTCTAAATTGGTTAGATGCAAAGGTGGGGAAGAGCCTAGAACTCATTTGCACAGGAGACAACTTCCTGAACACAACACCAACAGCTCAGGCTCTAAGAGCCACAATCAATAAATGGTACCTCATGAAATTGAAAAGCTTCTGTAAAGCAAAGGACACTGTTGTCAGAACAAAATGACAGCCTTCAGACTGGGAAAGTATCTTCACCAACCTTATATCTAACAGAAGGCTGATATCCAGAATATATAAAGAACTAAAGAACTTAAAAAGCAATAAATCAAGCAATCCAATTTAAAAAATGGGGTACTCAGCTAAACAGAGGATTCTCTGTAAAGGGATACAGAATGGCAGAGAGACACTTAAGGAGATGCCCAAGGTCCTTCGCCATCAGAAAGATGCCAATCAAAATGACCCTGAGATTTCACCTTATAACCATCAAAATGGCAAAGATCAAAAACTCAAATGACAACACATGCTGGAGAGGATGTGGAGAAAGGGGAACCCTCTTCCATTGCTGGTGGGAATGTAAACTGGTACAACCACTTTGGAAATCAACCTGGCACTTTCTCACACAACTAGAAATAACGCTTCCTAACAACCCAGCTATAGCATTCCTAGGCATATATCCAAAAGTTTCTCAAGTACACAACAAGGACATTTGCTCAACCATGTTCATAAAAGCATTATTTTTAATAGCCAGAACCTGGAAACAACCCAGATGTCCACCAACTGAGAAATGGACACAGACACTGTGGTATTTTCACACAATGGAATACTACTCAACAATTAAAATCAAGGAAACCATGAAATTTTCAGGCAAATGGTGGGATCTAGAAAATATCATTCTGAGTGTGGTATCCCAGAAGGAGAAAGACACACATGGTATATGCTCACTGATTTAGACCTATAAGATATGATAAACATACTGAAATCTATATACCTAAAGAAGATAAACAAAAAGAGGACCCGGAGTAAGATGATCAATCCTCACTTAGCAAGACAAATGGGATGTAGAAGAAAACAAGTAACAGGACAGGAACCTACCACAGGGGGCCCCTGAAAGACTCTACCTAGCAGTGTACCAAAGCAGAAACTGAGACTCATAACCAAACATTTGGCAGAAGGCAGGGAATCATATGAAGAAGAAGGAGTTAATATGATCTGGAGAGGAGAGGAGCTCCACTAGGACCAAATATATCTGGGCACAGGAGTATTATATGAGACTGTTTCTCCAGCCAAGGACCATGGGTGGATATAACCTAGAACCTTGCTCAGATGTAGCCCATAGTAGCTCAGTATCCAAGTGGGCACCCTAGTAAGAGGAATAGGGACTATTTCTGACATGAACTCAATGGTGGGCTCTCTGACCTCCCTACCCAGCAAGGGAGGAGCAGCCCTCCTAGGCCACAGAGGAGGACTTTGCAGCCAGTCCTGAGGATACCTGATGAACCAGGGTCAGATGAAAGGGGAGGAGATCCTCCCCTATCAGTGGACTTGGAAAAGGTCAGGGAGTAGAAGAGGGAGGGAGGGTGCCATTGGGAGGGAATGAGGGAGCGGGATTCACCTGGGATACAGAGTTAATAAAATGTAACTAATAATAAAAATTAAATTAAAAAAGACAAAACAAAAAAACAAAACAAAACCAACAATGGACAGGAAAGGCTTACTTTCAGGCTGCAGTCCATCACTGATAGAAGTGTAGGTAGAAACTGAAGCAGAGGGACCACCAAGGGCCACTGTATACACGCTTGCTTCCTCCTGCTGCCATTCAGCAAGCTTCTGTACACAACTCAGAACCACCTAGCCAGGGATGGCCCTGCTCACAATCAACAATCAAGAATATGTCCTCACAGCCTGTTCACATGCCCATCTGATGAGGCAATTTCTCAGTTGACCTTCCTTCTTTACAAGCATGTCAACTAAACAACCAAGACTAGTTATCACAGGACACAAAGCAATGATTTCTACCACCTATATACACAAGAATGGCCACAGAATAGATGTGGTTGCTAATAATAAGTGAATACATCTATGATAATCTTATTACATTCACATATAATCCTCCCTGGTCCTCTATTTACATCTACCTTTGTGTACCCTATATCTTTCCAAAACTTACTGTAACTTGAGTTCTATGTGGAATTAATGGAAGGTAGCAAGCTTCTTCCTAGAACATTTCCCAAAAGTCACTGTCATTTACAGCTTCTCACTTGAGAAATAAAGTGCAGTAGGAAACTTATGCCTTCTGAGCTCCCAATACTGGCTACACACTCATATTCAAAGTCATTAAAGTTATGGAAAGTATATATCTGAAAAGACATTTAAGAATATTGAAATTGACTTTAATGTGCCTTAATTAACAAATTATGTTTTCTGAACAGTTATATTGGTTATTATATTTACACACTTATTTAGTATGCTACGATCTAAAGCTATGATGTGTCCTTTAATGTCTCATGAGATACTCTTTGCATTGACCTATTGTTGACCTAACAGAGCAGTGTCAGGCTTCAGGTGGGATCAGCAACTCATACTAGCAATAATGCCTTTAGGAGAAAAAGAAAGTTTCCTCTTCCAGGAATCATAATGATTTAAAGTTTCCAATCATAAATATGACTGGTTATAAAGTACTTTTGGAAATGATTTCCTTTTCAACCTAAGTATGAGGTATACCTTAATCTATATCTTGGAATTTATTTAAATGTGTGTTACCAAGCAAAATATAGTCTAAAAGCAAGCCAACCAACTATTATAAACAAACTAACCTTAGAGCATGCTAAATATGCACAGATTCTGAGCAATAAAGTGGAATCATACTGCTTGCTGGAATCCTGTAATCCTTCTATGAATATTTGACACTGTTGGCTTTATCTGTTTTGTAGACCATGGTGCTCTCTGTTAGCAGGCCATCATCCCAGCAGGCTCAGCTCAGAGGGTGTTCAATAACTTCCCTAATGCTTCAAAGATCCTTCAGCATCAGTTCACTGATGAGACAGCACCGCACGTCTCATTCCATATTAAGAGCATCTTCATGTTAAACCAGCTGCTGTTTCATCTAAACCGAAGTCAGAGACCAGAAAAATGACCTTAAAACAGAAGTTTCTATTTTGTGAATGCTTTTCCTAGCTTGGCTATTTTATAACCCTTACATAGTCACTTACAAAGGAGATTAGTCATCTGGGGTCCACAGAAAACAGTTAAAGCAAGAGTGAATTTTGATAGATTATCTGCCTATTTAATTTGCTTTTAAGAGCAAGAAAATATGCATTTTCACTGTATCTGGTGATTTGTGAAATGGGAGTACTTTACTGGTAAAATTATGAAGCATTCTTGACTCCTTCCCAGCTCCATATTAGGTGCACCAAGCTGTGCTGTGAATATCATAGCCTCCGGCAGATTTCCATAAAATAGGAAATTGTTTTTCTTTCTTCGAAAGAGTACAGAAAGTTCACGAAGAGCCATGAAACCAGGGAAGAGGGAGGAAACATTAAATCTGCATGGAGGAGGTGTGGTGTAATATATACCCTCAAAATCACTTCAAAACTTGGCTCCAACAATTTTAAACAATTTTTAAAAAAATCTCTGAAACTCATAGGTGTGCTTTTCCTGCCAGAAAGTTACTTACCATATTCACTTTATTTCTTTTATGTCTTTGCTCTGTGTTTGCTGAAACTGATATCCTTACAAATGTCATTTCTAAAAATTGACCCAACAACTGTAAGTAGGACTAGTTGTTGTACTTTGTGCATGTACATATTTAAAAATGCAGCTGTTCTTACTCTCTGAAAACAGCCACACTCTTGATGCAGCAACACAGTCTAAACAGAATATATACCCTCACTATACACAGAACATGTTTCTCAGAATGTATATATCACCGCATGTAATGCTTTCATTAAGTGCTTTCAGTAAGACAGAACTACTTAAGGATTTTGAAAAAAAATAGTAACAAGGTCTTGGCATGGCAGAGGAGGATATCATGTCAACATTAGATTGTCAACCTCAGCCTGGAGACTTTTAGGAGAGTTTTATATGAGTGGCAGGCTGTCATCCATCAGGCATGTCTCTAATTTGCATTCTAAACTTCCAGACTCCATGTACCCACTCTAATATTGTCTATAGTTTTAAGATTTCCTATCTAGACTGTCAGTTAATTAGTAACACTCCATGTAGAAGTGTTCTTTGACTTAAACTGTTGGTTACTTTTCTTGTCACAATGGTGGCCATCATACAAGGGAGTTAACTGTACAAATATATCGTTTCTTGGCACTTCTTTGTCTTTGTGCCTGAATACCTGAAATAAGTTCCCTAATCTTAATGATTCGCCAAATTTCACAGAGAAGGAATATCCAATTAACATTTATGCTTAGATATTTAAAACAGTCACATCAATTTCCATATTCATACATCGTTTTGTATTTGTTGAGTGCCTGCCTAAATGCAGGCCTGTAGGAGCTGGGATCAGAATGTGCGCTGTACACACTGAGAACTGCCAGGTGACTCTATAAAGAATCATCTCATCAGGACGTTACAGGGGCCAGACCTAGTTATGTCTTTATTCTACACACATTTTTGTGCTGTTGAATAATCTCATAATTCAAGAAGATTTCAGAAAGCAGATGTTTCTTGTGATGCCTCTAGAAAGTGCATATTCTAGCTTCAAATAGGTTTTACATAGTAACCACAGTATATCAGAAATATCTGTGGTTGTTCAGTCAACCCTAGCAAAATGTTATTTTAAATGTACATATTTTATTTTCAAAGCCTTTAACTATTAACATGTCTAAAATATAATATCATACTCAAGATTAATAACAAATCACAAATACATTTTGAAAAAAGAATTTTAGCTCAGCAAGAAAATATAGATAGAAGATAATTGCATGAAAAACATACATAACTAAACAGAATTTTTGCTTACCACATAATGTGATTTTAGCAATATCTTGAATATTTATTCACAAGAATGGCACTTTTAAAATCCACAGATATTTTAAAACTCTGTTATAAAGCTTTTTAAATGAAATATTACATGATTAAAATAGATTTATCCTGTTTCATACTGCAACTGTGATTATATGCAAATTTCTCTCCAATTAGAGAAAATTAGTGGAACACTGCAGAGATAGCGTCACGCTAGTTTGTCAAAGGAATCTGGATTTTTATCCAATGCATACCATTTGATTATGTATGCAGACATATCTATGTTTGAATAATGCATGGAAATTATAAGAGGCTCATTTTGGTATCTCAAAATGAGCTGCAACTGTGCTCAGGAAACAAAGAAGCTGTTTACTTATTTAAGTGTCTCTTTCTTTGGAGCCCTGGGCAGCTAAGTTTTATATCTTCAGTGAATCTTCTGATTAATATCTGCTACTAACTTTCGACTAATCACCCTTTCATACTAGGATAATGTGTGACCTTTCTAGGGAGACACAAACACTTCACTTCAAATAGGACAATCTAAAGAAATTATCCCAAGTCCAACTTGATGAACAAATTGATGCACTGGCTACTTGCAGAGGTGCAGCAGTCTCAACCACAGGTGTGTCATTGTGAGGTCCACTCTGACATAGGGCATGGTTCACCCCTGCTACGGTCTTGGAGCTCCCTTCCCAGTGTGCAGGCAGCTCCCATAGAAGAGTCTCTTTTGCTCTACAGTTTTCACTGCTACTAGAACTTGTGGAAGGGACGCAGTGAATCCTGTAACATTTTGAACCTTGTAAGTTTTGTTATCTTCCTGAACCTTGTAAGTTTCATTGGCTTCTTCACTCTTCCTACCCTCTCTTTCTTTCAGGAGAGAATAGCATAATTTAAGGAATGACTGACGACGTATAGCATTTTTAAATGTTCTGCTCCATGAATCTTTTTTATTTTAAATAATTTTCTTTCATAAAATATTTTCTAATTATTGTTTCTTCTCCTCCGACTCCACCCAGACCCTTTCCAATCTCCCACCCACTCAAATCCGCACAGTTTCTTGCTCTTTATTATTAAAAAAACAAGCATAAATCTTAAACCCAAAACAAACAAAATAATTAAAAGCAAAAGGTAAGGTCCAGCATGTAAAAATTTATTGAAGAAAATTACGAAAAAGTGATATTACAATAGATTAGAGTATTGTAATAGCTCATTATTTTAGACTAGGCATATCAAGCATGGTGGTACATGCCTTTGATCCCAGGGGTCAGGAGGCAGAGGCAGGTGGATCTCTATGAGTTTCAGGCTAGCCTGTTCTAAATGCTAAGTTTTAAGCCAACAGAGCTACAAAGTGAGACATTGCCTTTAAATAAAAGCAGGCTTATTAGTTAGTGTTACTATTACTGTGATGAAACACCCAAACCAAAGCAACTTGTGGAGGAAAGGGTTTATTTGGCACATGCTTCCACATTGCAGTTCATCATCAAAGGATGATGGACAGAAACTCAAGCAGGGCAGGAACCTAGAAGCAGGAGCAGATACAGAAGCCATGGAGGAATGCTGCTTACTGACTTGCTCCTTATGGCTTCCTCAGCCTGCTTTCTTACAGAACCAAGAACTACCAGCCCAGGGATGATGCCACTCACAATGGGTTGGGTTCGCCCCCATAAATCACTAATTAAGAAAATTCCACACAAGCTCGCCTGTAGCCCGATCTCACGGAAGCAGTTCTCACTTGAGGGCCCCTCCTCTAATGACTCTTCCATGTGTCATTTTGACATAAAACTAGCTAGTACACATAAGAAGAGAAATGAGAAGATACTATACAGAAATAATAAAACTAATAAATGGATCAAGAAATGAGGGAAAAAAATTCTATGCCACTAGAAAATAAAAGAAAACTAACTAAATATAATTTAAAGAAACATGACCATGTCACACAAATAGGAGAGTGTCCTAATTGGGTTACTATTCTTATGATGAAATACCATGGCCAAAAGCAAATTGAGAAGGAAAGGTTTTATTTGGCTTACACTTCCAACCGTAGCTCACAATTACAGGAAGTCATGGAATTCAAACAAGGCAGGAACCTGGAGGCAGGAGCTGAAGCAGAGGCCGTGGAGGGTGCTGATAACTGGCTTGCTCCCCATGGCTTGCCCACTCTGCTTTCTTATAGAACCCAGTATCACAGCTCAAAAGTGGTACCACGCACAGTGGGCTGAACCCTCCCCCATCAATCATTATTTTTAAAAATGTGCTATGGGCCTGCCTACAGCCAGCTCTTATCAAGGCATTTTCTCCACAGAAGTTCTGTCTTCTCAGATGACAATAGCTTGTGTCAAGTTGACATAAAATGAACCAGCACAATGAGTCTGTACACATACCTAAAAAATGCATATTAAGAACAACAGAAGTTACAGGAAATAATCATTTGCCACCCCCTGTTCTGAAAAATTAAAAACATTGTTTAGTAAGTGAATGCAACAATAATGTGTTAAAAGCTTATCAAAGCATTGTGGGGGTTTTGTGGGGGGGGGTGCAACAGCAATAAAACATCACTTAACACCACCATTGTGACACATTTAGAAATATACTTCAGTATCTTTGTGAGCACATAGTAAATATTTGTACTATACAATTTCCAGGACCCACTATTCAGAGGACAGAGTAACAAGTGAATTAAATTACCTGATTTATAGGTTTCCAAGTCTTCTTATCATTGTTTTTTTATGATTTTTTTTACGTTTATATGTTTTATATTTAGCCAGCTTTGGGGATGGCTAAATAGCTCAGTGGGTAAAGATGCTCTGCTGTGCAAGCCTTGTGACCTGAGCTCAATCTTATGTTAAAGTATTTTAAGAGCTCCATATTCCCCTGCATGTATGAGCTTCTGTGTGTGTGCATGCGTGTGTGCACATGCATGTGCACACACAATTTAACAAAGATTTTAAGAAAATGCTCTAAAATAGTAAAATGTTTGTATGAACGTGTCTTTTCTATTACTAAGAAAAAATACACACTTTTAAAACAGTGCATTAGATAGTCTTCACTTTCAGAAGGCCAGACCACTGCTGACCTGCAACAGAACGGGAACTGAAGGCTACTACTGCCTTTTACTGGGTCTTCTCTGAAGCTTTTATCCCAAGCTTGCTAAGGGCTCGAGGCAGGGACAGAAAAGCAATGGTAAGCATAGAGAGTAGTTCGCATCACTTTCCCCAGATGTACGCAGGTGCAGAAAGTCTCGGGCGGAATGGAGCTGTTTGCACTATTGCCTGGAGAGTGCTAAGCTAAGAGGGAGGGGAGGGACAAATCATCTTGCCCTTGTCATTCCTTGGGCTGGGGAGGCCTTCTTCCCAGAGGAGTAAAGAGAACAAATTGGAGCAGCTCCTCCAGGAAGAGGTTGTGATTTTATTGATCTCCTCAAACAGTTGATCCAACTCTTCTGGGATCAACTGTCTGTAATATGAAAAACACATAACAGGAACTATTCTCAGCCAATGTAATGTTTCAGTAGTACATAATCAATGACAGCTATGACAACAGTTTGGTTTTAGTCTTAACAATTGCAGATTGTCATTGTAAGTAAATGGCAAACTTGAAGTCGCTCTGTGTGTGTTAGCTAAAGAGGACAAGAGTAGAACTCTGCCTATAGAACAGTGGTTCTCAAGCTGTGGACTGTAACTCCTGAAAGGTTGAGTAACCCTTTCAAAGGCATCACTTAACACTATCAGAAAATACAGATATTTATATTATGATCCCTAACAGAAGTAAAATTACAGTTACAAAAAACCAAAAGCAACAAAAAAAGATCTTATGATTGGGGCCATCATACCATGAGGAAGTGTATTAAGGATTGCCCCATTAGAAAAATTGAGAAGCACTGTACTAGATCAATTTCCTGAGAAAAAGGCTGGCATTCCTAAAAAGTTGCATGATTACATTAAAAGAACCATCCAGAAAACAAGCTTTACCAAAGGGGAAACATTCCTTTCCACACTAACAGTTATGGGGTGTAGTCAGTCATATGTGTATATATATATATAAATACAGTATATTTACTTTGTATCCCAGCTGAAGCCTCCTCCCTTATTCCCTCCCAATCCCACCCTCCCTCTCCCATCTCCTCCCATACCCTCTTTAAATCCACTGATAAGGGAGGTCCTCCTCCCCTTCCATCTGACCCTAGCTTATCAAGTTCCATCAGGACTGGCTGCAATGTCCTCCTTTGTGGCCTAGCAAGGCTGTTCCTCCCTTGGGGAGGCCAGAAGGAGGTAAAAAGCCTGCCACTGAGTTCATGTCACAGACAGTCCCTGCTCCCATTACTAGGGCACCCACTTGGATAGTGAGCTGCCATGGGTCATGTCTAAGCAGGGGTTCTAGGTTATATCCATGTATGGTCCTTGATTGGAGAATCCATCTCAGAAAAGACTCCTATGCCCAGATATATTTGGTCCTTGTGGAGATCCTGTCCTCTCCAGGTCTTTCTAACTCCCCCTTCTTTCATATGATTCCCTGCACTCTGTCCAAGGTTTGGTTATGTGTCTTAGCATCTGCTTTGAAACACTGCTATGTAGAGTCTTTCAGAGGCACTCTATGGTAGGCTCCTGTCCTGTTTCTTGTTTACTTTTACTTCCATTGCCCATCCCATTTGTCTGTCTCAGTGAGGATTGATCATCTTATCCCAGGTTTTCTTTCTTGTTTAGCTTCTTTAGGTGTACAGATTTTAGTATGTTTATCCTAGCTTTTAGGTTTAGTATTCACTTATAATTGAGTATATACCATTTGTGTCTTTCTGCTTCTGGGAAACTTCACTCATGATGATCTTTTCTAGATCCCACCATTTGCCTACAAATTTCATTATTTCCTTGCAAACACATGAAATTGGTTAGAAGGAAAAGTGGGGAAAAGCCTAGAACTCATTGGCACAGAAGACAACTTCCTGAACACAACACCAACAGCACAGGCTCTAAGAGCAACAATCAATAAATGGGACCTCATGAAACTGAAAAGCTTCTGTAAAGCAAAAGACACTGTCATCAGAACAAAATACAGCCTTCAGACTGGGAAAGGATCTTCACCAACCTTATATCTGACAGAGGGCTAATATCCAGAATATATAAAGAACTAAAGAAGTTAAAAAAGCAAAAAAAATCAAGTAATCCAATTTAAAAATGGGGTATGGAGCTAAGCAGAGGAATATAGAATGGCAGAGAAATACTTAAAGAAATGCTCAACGTCCTTAGCCATCAGGGAAATACAAATAAAAACAACTCTGAGAATTCACCTTACATCCATCAGAATGGCTAAGATCAAAAACTCAAGTGAAATTTTTTTCATATAGGTCTTTCACTTGCTTGGTTAGAGTCACCCCAAGGTACTTTATGTTATTAGTGGCTATTGTGAAGGGTGTTGTTTTCCTAATTTCCTTTTCGGCCCTTTTGTCTTTGGTGTACAGGAGGGCTTCTGATTTTTTTGAGTTGATTTTGTATCCAGCCACTTTACTGAAGGTGTTTATCAGTTGAAGGAGTTCTCTGGTTGAAGTTTTGGGGTCACTCATGTATATTATCATATCATCTGCAAATAGTGATACTTTGACTTCTTCCTTTCCAATTTGT
>JAQQSO010007105.1:0-10852 GCA_028658305.1 Pachyuromys duprasi | reverse complement strand
GCTGTAAGGTACACTGACTTAGAGCAGCTTATCTTCTTCTGCCCAGATAGAGCTCCCTGCTCCTCCCTCCCATTACAACCTCTCTTAATGGATCTATAACTGGCTTTAATTTTGTGGCATCAAATTTACAAGAATAGGGTGTGTGGGGGAACAAGTTGCTATTGTTTGCAGGTGCTGCTAATCACACTTATGGGGGTCTGAACACCCTTAATTGGGTTTCTGGATGTAAATCAGCATAAATAAATTTAGAAGACAAACAGCAATGCTAAGGGAGAGGTGGGAAATTATCATCATCAACTCGGTGACCTTAAAGTGTAACATAAACAATCCTTCACTGGAATTAGAAAGGCACATGGCTCTGCAATGTGGATAGGTATAATGAAACAGACTCAGACCTCAGAATAGAATTTGGTATGTGGTTTGGACCTCAGAGTATTTGAAATTAACTTATTTCTGTCTCTTGACATTTACACAGTGTTCAAGACCTCATGCAATTATTGTTTCCTACTCAAACCCTTCCCAAATTTCTAAGAGGGGGAGTGAAATGCTGCTCACTCAGTTACTTTAACTCATATTCTATAATCTACCACAGTCTGTATAAATTCTATAGTCTTTCCTATAGATGTTATATTATATTAGAGTTTTCCAAATTTTAGTCATCTGTGCATTTGTTTAAAACAGTTTCTTAAATCTGCAAACTGTCCTTTATGTTATGTACTTTATGTTAATTACATTAAAATTTCTTCTCAGGTTTCTTAGCTATCACATTAAATTAAAATTTTAATATAATTGAATAGATATAACAGATAACATACATATATTTACGTATATGTGCATATATGTAGATAGATTAAGGGACAAATACATAGCTATAAATGCGCTAAAAGATTATGCTTATTAAATCTTAAAACTATTCAGAGCACAAGTATTTTTTGGGACACCTACTAAGTTGTGACAATTTTTTACAAAGATATCCTGTTTTGCATTGTATGTACTCATATATGGTAGCCACTTTTCCACAAAACAAAAGGAACAAAATAAAACAAAACAAAAATATTTGCAGAACATTCATGTATTATCCAATTGTATGCTAAGAAACAAAAGCCTAAGAAATGGAGATAAAAACTTACTCTTACAACATTTTATATTATTTACAAATATATAATAATGTTAATCCAGAATGTTAAAGATGAAGAAAAAATTCACTAAAACTGTTTCGTGGGGCACATATCTGAGACTATGTATACATTGCATTTAATGAGTTTTAGGATCTTTTTGCATTTCTGCAAGAATGTCACTGATGAATGACCCAGCCCACAGGTCAGTTGAAGGAGACCCTAAGAGATGGAGTAAGAATGGGGTGGGACAAGAGACGTGAGAAAGGAAGACCAAGGCAATTTCTCTGATCAAGGCCTCTGTTTACTGGAATAATCCATACAATTTATAGGGAGAAGGCAGGGTGGAAGGAATGTAATTGCCTTTGGCAGGGTTGCTCCTTGACCAGGAGTCAGGAGGACCCACCAGAGGAGTCACAAGGTGTGCTAATGATAGTTACTAGGAAAGTTCCACAGAAAGTTACTTTGGAAGCCTCAAGGAAGAGGAGGGTTTAAGGTGTTTCAGGAAGGTGATCTGTATCGCAAGCCCCAGGTCAGCCAGGAATGCACTGTTGTATCCACGCAGTAAGCCATTAAACCTGGTCAGACCAGATGCCAAGAATTTGGGAGGCCAGCAAGGTGCCAGAAGGCTCCCCACAATGAAAAATTTCATTGACTCACTAGATCACTTTTTACATATTGCTGACTTCTAGTATTTGAATAAGATTAACTTTGATTTTTTTATGTTTTCTCTAAATTGTGTTACTAGAGTTCTGTAAAATTTTTTATAGACATCTTTTACTTCATTCACTAAATTGAATTCTAAGTATTTTGTACCTAGAGATATTCCAAATAGTATTTATATGTTAATTTCCTTTCCAGAAAGTTAATTTTATTGTAAAATTAAGCTACTATATTTTGTAAGTACTGATTTTGTGTCACACAATTTCCTATGTTTGCTTATAACTTCTAAAAGATTTGTGGTTGAATATTTTTGTTTCCCTATATGCATGTAGCTTCTTGTTATGAAATGTCCTTAATTAGATAAGTGACCAAAGGAAATTTCATACATACGTACCAGGAAATATTATTCAGACAAAAAAGAAGTGGGTTCTATTATTGTTTTGTATTTGTTACATATGTGGAACTTAATGTCATTAGACAAAGTTACATCAGACAGACAGATGCAGACAGACAGGTGGTGCATGTGCACACAAACACACGTAAATATCACCTGATCCCTTATTTTTGGAAACTAATGAGTCAGTCTTGTAATAACATAAAAATGATTGTAGTTACTCGATGGTTACAAGAAGATTGGAAAAGTATTCAATGAAGTGCACCAAAGTGAAGCAGAAGAACTATTTCCTGGCCTGCAAACAGGTCTCGGTGTTTGCGAGCATGTGTTGCGTTACAGAGTACCAGAGTTCAGTTGCCAGCACATATGTGTACCTCTTCACAACTATCTGTAACTCAAGATCTGTGGATTTGACACCTTCTTCTCATCTCCAAGTGCATCTGTATTCAAGTTCACATACCTATCTCTCTCTGTCCCTCTTTCTGTGTCTATCTAATTTAAAATAAAAGACAAAGTCTCAAAATTTATCCCTTTTTTTCAACTGTAGAGTAACTATAGGTCAAAATAATCTAATATATATTACAAAATGACTAAAGACTAAGACAATGAAATATCTTGTATATAAAAATGATTAGTGTTTGAAGAGGCTTCCAGTTTAATAGAATATGACACTTTATATACATTTATGACAATGCTGCACACCGTGTTGTTATATTGTGTCTCAATAAAATACTAAAATGTGTCACCATTCATGATCTACTTATAGACATAAGAAACAGCATGGTGACTCATCATTTTCTTTAAGCTCATGAGTTTTGATGTTTGCTATGCAATAATTGCAACTTGTCACATGTCCCCTTTTCCAAAGCAAACCGTTAGACAGTCTTTTTTTTCTTTTTTAATGTAATTTATTTATTTTTATATTAATCAAAGGTTAGGTACTCTGTATCCCAGTCGTAGCCCCCTCCCTCATTCCCTCCCACTCTCCCCATCCCTCCCTCATCTCCCTGACCCTCTCCAAGTCCACTGATGGAGGAGGACCTCCTCCCCTTCCATCTGACCCTAGTTTATCTTGCCTCTTCAGGGCTGGCCGCAATGTCCTCCTCTGGGATCTAGCTAGGCTGTTCCTCCCAGGTGTGTGTGTGGGAGGGTTGAAGAGCCAGCCATGGAGTTCATGACTGAAACAGTCCTTATTCCCCTTCCTAGGGTCTTCAGTTGGACACTGAGCTACCATGGGCCACATCTGAGCGGGGGTTCTAGGCCATTTCCATACATTGTCCTTGGTTGGAGTAAGTGTCTCGTACAAGACCCCTGTGCACTGCTCAATTTGGACTTTGTGGAGCTCTTGTTCTCCCCAAGTCTTACTAACTCCCCCTATTTTCATATTATTCCCTGCACTCTGCGGAAGGCTTGGTTGTGAGTCTTAATATCTGCTTTGATACATTGCTATATAGAGTCTTTCAGAGGCTCTCTTTGGTAGCCTCCTGTCCTGTTGTTTGTTTTCTCCTACATTCAATGTCCATCCCATTTGTCCATCTAAGCGAGCATTGATCATCCCAACCTGGGTCCTCCTTCTTGTTTATCTACTCTAGGTGTATAGATTTCAGCATGACCTTCCTATCCTACAGGTCTATATAAGTGAGTATATACCATATGTTTCCTTCTGCTTTTGGGATACCTCACTCAGGATGATCGTTTCCATTAGAGAGTCTTAACAGTGTCTTCTAGAGTATCTTCTAACTGAACTAACAGTTTTCTCAGTTTCCTTTGAGAGTACTGAAAATATGTCCTCACATCAGGCTCTGGGAATAGTAAGGAACATACATGAAACCACCATTTCAGTGATGAGGATTTTCAGAAAATGAGTTCTAAGATAAACTAACTTCCCTAGTGTCTCTTGTATTCTAGTGCATTAAGAGGGAGATTCAATAGCTAGGCAGATTGTGGGCTCAGACAACACTGTGCAGGCATGATGTCTAAGAGAGCACTGGAACAGAGAATATTCAAAAAGTGATTGGGTGGGATATAAATAATCCAGTGAAAGGCTGCTTTGAGATTTCCGTTAACCTCCTTGTTTTTTCCCATTATTTTTTAAAATTTTTTATTAATTACAGTTTATTCATTTTGTATCCCCCCTGTAGCTCCCTCTCTCCTCCCCTCCCAAACCCTCCATTCTCCCCCCTTCTCCATGCATGCCCTTCTCCAAGTCCACTGATAGGAGAGGTCTTCTTTTCCTTCCTTCTGATCCTAGTCCATTAGGTCTCATCAGGAGTGGCTGCATTGTCTTCCCCTGTGGCCTGGTAAGGCTGCTCCCCCCTCACGAGGAGGTGATCAAAGAGCAGGCCAATCAGTTCATGTTAGAGACAGTCCCTGTTTCCATTGCTATGGAACCCACTTGGTTACTGAACTGCCATGAACTACCTCTGTGCAGGGGTCCTAGGTTATCTCCATGAGACTGATACTCCAACCAAATACCATGCAAGGAGATAACCTTCTTGGGTTTTACTCCACCTGTTTCATGAAACTTAAGCTTGGCCTCATCTCTGCCCACAGAATTTCCCCCTTGCATAGATTAGAAACCATAGTAATGACTACTTGACAGGGCTTTGGAAGATTTAGTTAAGACCAACATTCAGAATATTCACAGGATAACAAACCATTATGCTCAGGGTAAGTAACAAATAAATGTTGGGGTTTTGCTCCATATTTGAAAGCGTAAATGTGTACATCACTAATTTTATACCAATTTCTACACATTAAAACTCACAATTTTTTAATCCTAACAAAAAGGTAATATTTTAATGTCTGTCTATACATTTGCAAAAAAGAAGCAAAAGAAAATTTAATTAAATATTGCCCTACACTTCTTTTACTCTATGGTCCCAAATATCAACTCAATAATTACATAAGAAACTCATCTGTGTTTAAAAACCTTCAATGTTTTCCCAGAGTACTTTTTAAAACCAGAAATATTTGATGTCCTAATACACTAAGCCTGCTTTTGGCCTCTGGTCATGCTGGTTATTTACTTATTTGTCATTTACTTACTTACTTTCTTACTTTTTATAAACTTTGGGTGGCAATTATGAGCAGACTTTTTTAGCTCACCAGCTCCCAATAATGTCATAGAGGCACTTTATTATTTTTGAAAGCTTGCCATCAGCTTAGGCTTGTTTCCAACTGGCTCTTATAACTTAAATTAACCCCTTGATACTGATCTGTGTCATGTCATGTGGTTTGTTACAGTCCTGATAACATTTTCTTCCTTTATATCTGGCTGACAAATTCCACATCTGACTCCTTCCCTTAGCTCCCATTTCTGCAGGAAGCACTGCTTATCCTCTCCTGTCAGCTACGGGCCATTCTGGTCTTTATTAAACCAATCAGAAGGTGAAGGGAGTGTATGATTACAAAGTATGGCTATGAGCAATTAGAGTAAAAAAATAAAGTCTCAGCAGTACTCAGCTATCTGGCAATACATAGTTAACAATTGAATATACAAAGACAACCTTCTCACATTATACAAAAATGTCATGACAATTTTTGTGTTGTGTGTACAACTGTCTTGTCTGCATATAGGTCTGCACCAGATGCAAGCCTGGTGCCAATGGAAAGTAGAAAAGAGAATGCATCAGAAAGTGGCACTACATAGAACGATTAGGATTTATGCCCTTTTTTGAGTAGTTGTGGTCTTGTTGAAGGACATGTGTCACTGGGGTACAGACTTTGGGGTTTTGAAGGCTCGATACATGCTCATGTCCTTCTTCCCCTGATGCCTATGGATCCAGATGTAGAACTCTCAAGTTACTTCTCCAGCACATATCTGCCTTGTGAGCCTCTATGCACCCTGCCACGATAATGGACTAAACCTCTGAAACTATAAGCAAGACAGAATTAATTGTTTTCTTTTATAAGGAAAATAATATGGAATACTATGTTAGACACATTTAAATATTTTGCAATCTAAGACTTGGACTGATAAAATCAGTGACCCAGGTCATCCAGTATCAAGTTGTGGGACATAAAATTTTAGTGTTTTCTAGAGGTTTAAGATGAGCACTCAGCATGCCAGCTATAGAGTTACAGAGAGATGTGAAGGACTGGCACAGATTCTTTGTGTTCTTCTTGTTTCTTATAGGGAAATTTCACCCACCACAATCATCTTATCCATTAAGAACAGATTAGCCTCTGAGTTGCCCAACACAACTTTTTATTTTAATTTTAATTTTTAATATTAATCACAGGTTATTACTTTGTATCCCAGCCATAGCCCCCTCCTTCATTGCCTCCCAATCCCACCCTCCCTCATCTCCTCCCTGTCCCTTTTGAAGCCCACTGCTAGGGGAGGTCCTCCTCTCCTTCCATCTGACTCTAGCTTATCAGGTATCTTCAGGATTGGCTGCAGTGTCCTCCTCTGTGGCCTAAGAAGGCTGTTCCTCCCTTGGGGGCACATAAAGGAGCCAGTCATTGAGTTCATGTCAGATAGTTCCTGTTCCCCTCACTAGTGAAACCCACTTCGATACTGACCTACCATGGGCTACATTCAAGCAGGGGTTTTAGGTTATATTCATACATGGTCCTTGGTTGGAGAAACAGTCTCATAGAGGACCCCCGTGCCCTGATATATTTTGTCTCTGTGGAGCTCCTGTCCTTTCCCAGTCATATTAACTCCCCCTTTTATCCTAATTCCTTGTACTCTACCAAAGGTTTGGTTATGAGTCTCAGCACTGCTTTGATACGTTGCTGGGTAGAGTCTTTCAGAGGTCCTCTGTGACAGGATCCTGTCCTGTTTCTTATTTTCTCCTTCTTCCCATGTCCATCCCATTTGTTTTTCTAAGTGAGGATTGATCATCTTACCCCGGGTCCTCTTTCTTGTTTATCTTCTTTAGGTGCACAGATTTTAGTATATTTATCCTATCTTATAGGACTATATAAGTGAGTATATACCATTTGTATCTTTCTGTTACTGGGATAACTCACTCAGGATTGTCTTTTCTAGATCCCACCATTTACCTACAAATTTCATGATTTCCTTTTTTTTTTAATTGCTTAGTAGTATTCCATTTTGTAAAAGCACCACAATTTCTGTATCCATTCCTCCATTGATGGACATCTGGCTTGTTTCCAGTTTCTGGCTATTATGAATAAAGCTGCTACAAACATGGTTGAGCAAATGTCCTTGTTGTATACTTTGAGATTGAGGTCAAACTTTCACTATTTGCAGATGATATGATAGTATTCATGAGTGACCCTAAAAATTCAACCAGAGAACTCCTTCAGCTGATAAACACCTTCAGCAAAGTGGCTGGATACAAAATTAATTGAAAAAAAAATCAGAAGCCCTCCTCTATACCCAAGACAAAAGGGCTGAGAAAGAAATCAGGGAAACAACATATTTCACAATAGCCACCAATAACATAAAGTACCTTGCGGTAAAGTACTTTACCCAAGTAGATGAAAGACCTGTTTGAAAAAAACTTCAAGTCTCTGAAGAAAGAAATTGAAGAAAATTTCAGAAGATGGAAAGATATCCTGTGCTCATGGGTTGGTATGATTAACATAGTGAAAATGGCCATCCTGCCACAACTCTTTTTTTCAAATATATTTTTAATATTACGAGAATTTCACATAAATATACTGATTATATTCATCGCCTCTCCTCCAACTTCTCCAAGGTACACCTCCTCCATATATCCTTCCCCCTTTATTATTGTAGAGAGTTCACTTTGTCTGGCCACATTTTACTCCTCCTGGAGCTGTCCATTTGGAGTTTGATCAACTAATCAGGAGCCATGCACTTATGGAAAGCTGACTTTCTTCCTTCAGAAACCAGCAACTGTAGTGAGTCCCTTTCTTTTGCATTCTAGAATCTTGACTGACGATCTCATGCAGGCAAGCCATAGCTCCTGTGACTTCATGAGTGCAACACTCTAGATATGTCCCCACAAGGTACTGTTTCACTTCATCTCTGGCTTTTATATTCTTTCTGATCCTACTTTTAAGATGTTCTATGAATTCAGGATAGAAGGCTGATATGAATGTCCTTTGTGTAGCTTTCTACTCTGAAGACAATTATCTGTACTTTGAGCAGATATAAGCTTCATGTTAACTATTGTGCACTTCACAAAAACTCTGATGAGGTCTGAGGGATAGGAATTTAGAAGTCAGTTTGAAGCTATGGTCTTTTAGCATTGGGATAGTAGTAGGTTCATTCCTGGGTTCTGATAGTCTCTGCCTGTGGGTTGTTTGCCATACATATGGCACCAAGCATGTGTTTTTTTTACCTGCTTAGATGTCTTGAAATATAATCATAAAGTGTATGATTAACCCCAAAACATTTGTGCCACTACTGTACCCTTGAGCAGAGATAGCCATTCCAGTCACTAATTATTGAACACAAAGTCTTATATTAGGTACAACTGTTGAGTTCCCTTTCTCTGAAGAACCCTCATTGCACATTCTAATATTATGAAAGCTAGTAACCAGAAGAAGCCTTACTATTCAGCACAAACTTGGTGTCTATTTGTTTTGTAAGCAATGTTTATATTATTTTTAGCAGCAGGATATTACTATCAAGTTCTGGTAAGCAATCAAGATCAATGTTGTCATTATATAGTATTTCCATCAATAGGACTCTCAAATAACCTCCTATCTCATTCTGTACATCTATAAATATACAATCATACTGGACATTTAATTGAATTAATAGACATACACCAATACTGCCCTTTACTTTCTCATATAGTCTCAAGTGTAGGCTAACTGAAGCATTTTTCCCTCCTACTTTATTCCGCAAGCAAAAGAGACTTTAAACATACATTGAAGGCCTGTTATAATAACTTGGGGAAAATAGAATGTTGCAGGTTTGGCCTTGCCAATTTGAACCTCTCTTCTAGTATTCTGCCCAGGTCAGATTCTCTGGGCATTTGAAATGCTCTGTTGTAATTCTAAGCATGAAGGAAATCAAGTCTACTACCCTGTGTATATTGCCCAGATATCCTGTACTGGCCAGACCACTCAGGCTGAGCAGAACAATCTTCTTCTATCAGACTTTATTCCTATTCAATTAGGATTTGTGTCTTCTCATCAAACAGAAATAGCTCTGATCCACACTGAACTCTGGCAACATTTCAGACAGCCTTATCCACTAGTAGAGTTTAATCGGCCCCAGGTAGATCAAAAAGAATTGATATGAATTTTTTTGATTGGGTGCCTGTCTTTTCACTCTCCATCTCTTTACCTTTCCTTGGTGAAGGGGATCTATCATGATAATTTTCCATTATGTGTTCTAAAGTGTTTTGAATGTGAAATGCCTTTTCACTTAGAAAGAATTGATGCCTGTAACTTGCAATGCCTTAGCAGTTTGGTAGAGTGCTTGACAGCCCAAACCGCATTACAGGTAGCTAATCCCCATGGCTGAGCTCCATTAAAGAATAGATCGTATCTGTTAATACAGCCATAGGCTGTGGGTCATTGTGCTCAAAGCAGTCTAGCTTCTGGAAAAACGATTATTATGTGGCTTCATTCTATTTTAAACTTGGAGAATGTATGGTAGATATACTAGTCATGATTGATTAAAGATAGCACAGAGGATTTTATGACTCTCCTGATGTGTGCCACGTTTATAATTCCCACCAGGAAGAAAAATGTCTCCAACAGTTTAAAGAGACCAAAAGCAAATATCAGACTAGGAATAACTACCTAGATGCTGCTTGTTCATTCTCCAGTCTGTCACATTGTTCCTTGTAAGAGATAAAAGGATAATGCCTTTTGATTCCTATCATTCATTAAAAATGCCTGTTGAAATAAAGAGACTTCCATTCCAGTATGGTAGTGTTACTCATTTTTTAAAAGTATAACCGTTATATTAGACCTAGGTGTCATCTCCAGTCAATTATAGGTAGTGAGGTTCCAGAAGAAATTTATCAGAAATAAATTTGATAGTGTCCATATGTCATGATATTTTAACAATGGATAATGCAGAATCGATGGGAAACTGGAGGCCAGGGCACAATATATTCCTCATTTTGGCACAGGCAGATTCAAACTCATTTAGCTAACTCCTTTGAAGTAATTAATAGAAAAGTAATATGATGTGTTTTGTATGGATGCAACACATGTCAAAAAGTGTTTATCGCCAAAAAAAATAAAATGATAGATTTGTCTCTTTTTGTCGGTTATAAATACCACAGTATAGTTGTAAAGTGAGTTTATTTTAAACATAACCATCATTATTTCTAAATAAATTTTATGCTTTATTACATACAGGAGATAGCTTTTAATATTTTTCTTCTAACATCCATCTCTCTCTCTCTTTTTAACATCCATCTCTTACCGCTTTTTTTAAAACCCCTCTTCTACAGATTTTCCTGGGTCTTAGAGATGATGTAAATGTTCCACTTGCAGCTAAATTTTAAACACCAAACACCAAATCAGGCTTTTCTGATTAATACTGAGAGTTTTTCAGTCTGTGAGTATAGCTGTGATATTTAACAAAGCCATGGTAGTCTACATAAACATACACACACTAGCCACACTAAGAACAGTGCTACTTGAAAAACAGAGGGACAACATAAATGAATTGAAGATTAATAAAAGGTAATGCAATAGGAAAATATGAACATAATATATTACATACAAATAAGAAACAGTCAAAATTTGAAAAGTTTTGCTTTCTAGT
>JAQQSO010007104.1:0-10852 GCA_028658305.1 Pachyuromys duprasi | reverse complement strand
GGGGAGTGACAGATGGGCTAGAACCCAGGGGAGGGCCTTGCAGCCAGCCCTAAGGAGACAGGATGAGCTGGGTTTGGATGGAAGGGAAGGAGGTCCTCCCCTGTTGGTGGACTTGGAGGGGGCGGGGAGGAGGGAGATGAGGGAGGGAGTGGGAGGGTAGGAGGGAATGAGGGAGGGGGCTACGCCTGGGATTCAAAGTACCTAACCTGTAATTGATATAAAAATAAATAAATTTAATAAAAAATATAAAAAATAAAGAAATAAATTTATAAAAAAATGAATAAAATAAAATAGCAAAGCAAAAAAAAAGAAAGAAGCAGGTTATTCAGGGGCATCTCTATTCATTTCATTGTTCATCTTTAATAGGTATCATTTGACTACATTTATTCTATTGCTTAGTATTCTCTTTATTAGTATTTTTTATTTTCTTATATTTGTCTAGATATGGCTGATGGTGTCTAGATTTCTGTCTACTAAGTAGAAGGATTTGAGACATTTTAGCTATGTCCATTATTGCTGTAATTTTCTTCTAAGTCTGTGTTAACTGCTCCTTAAAACTTGATGCCTGTGTTTTTACTCAGTGCGAAATATTTTTCAATACATTATGTTTTTTATTAAAAAAAAAGAATGATGGAAAGCATGGCTTAAGTTCAGTGGAAAGGCATATGTAGTTTGATTCTGATTTCAAAGTGTGTGCATGTAATTGGTATTGCTTCTTGGTGGTTGACAATGGAATACCATCTTAAAAGAACCATACGTTTCTATCCTTTAAATCAGGTTCCAGTCAAGCTTTTCAAAACTCGTGTTTTCTGAATTTTAGTTGATTACCTACGTTTTATTTTAACTTCAATGGAGTTATAGAGGAACTAGCTACATAAACAAAACCACTAAGTGACAGCAAGTAACACATTGAGACAAACAGTTGTAACTGTATCAACTTCTACTGGTGGTGGTGGGGAAGAAATAATTTGCTGAAACTGATTGGTTAATACATCGTAAGTTACACTATCAGCAATAAACATTTGTGTAAATATGAAATCCTTTATAACACAGTGTAATACTTGTTGAATTGGTGATATTTTGGAAACTCTCAAAGTAATTTATGTTTAAAGACGTTAAATGCCAAGTATTTTAAGGAACAACTACCAGAATCCCAAGTGCTTTGAATTTAATAAAGGAGTTACACCTATCCATCATAACTCCTTTTACATGAAAAAATTCTCAGCACCACTGCATTCCTGGGTGTGAATTGGCCTTCATTGCCTTGCATTTCCCTGGTGGCTCATAATGTGAACATTTTCTTTTGTCATTTCTGTATTTTTTTTTGTGTGTGAAAAGAAAGTCTATCTAGAATCTTGCCTGTTTAAAGAACTTAGATTATTTGCTTTTATACTGAGTTGTGAGTGTTGACTATAGGCTGCAAAAGAAATATACGAAGATAAACTAGCTATTAATTCATGACTAAAAATGTCAAAAGTGTAATATATTAGATGTTTAACAAAGATGGGAAGGGATATGAAACTTAAGGTAGCTAGATTGTGAAGAAAGCAGAAATACTGATCTTCAAATGACACAAATGTGCATAATAAATCTTAAGGAATGCACTAAAAATTATTAGAACTAATAAAATACCAGGTAGTTGAGAAGGTATAAGATTAGTTAAATATCAAATACTTTCCTATGCAAAGTAAAATTAGCATAATAGTTCAATTTATAATACCATCAAAAGAATAACATTTACAGAAGTTTAACAAAAGTGAATTTTGACATTCACAAAATATGGAAAAAAATTAATGAGTATCAAAAGAAATGAAAAGACAGATTATCATGGTTTGAAAGTTTTAATGTTGTTAAGATCAGGACTAAGAACCTGTAGTCTCAGGGGAGAACAAGCTACTTTTACTCTGCTGAATGGACACAGCATTACTCTAAATCCTAATGCTTTATCTTTATACCCATTGATAAACATGCCTCTCATTCTTCATCAGAGAAACATCTTTTCAGCAGATAGCAGTTAACACAGAGCTCCACCATAGGTTGACATGCAGAGAAAATGAAGCTGTGGAATGCTTAGCCAAAAATGGGGCACCTGCACCACATCCTTTCATCTCAAGACTCAGAGATCATTATGTAAGAGCCAGAGGTGGTGGATAACTACAAGGATTTTCCAGACACAGCAGGGCAAGTACACATAAGAACTCATTGGGAGCATGTACAAGATCTGCCCAGACTCAAACCAGACACAATCTCATGCAAGGGAATAAAGTTGGACACTTGTCCCAGAGCACACACAAAAGTTAGCATAGAGTAGAACATGGCATGTAAGCATGTGAACCCTAGTTGTTTGAGAAAGCGCCAGATTGATTTCCAGAGTGGTTGTACAAGTTTACTTTCCCACCAGCAGTGGAGGAGGGCTCCCCTTTCTCCACAACCTCTCTAGCAAGTATTGTCACTTGAGTTTTTGATCTTGGCCATTCTGATGAGTGTAAGGTGAAATCTCACGGTCGTTTTGATTTGCATTTCTCTGATGGCTAATGACATTGAACATTTCTTTAAGAGTTTCTCTGCCATTCAATATTCCTCTATTGAGAATTCTCTGTTTATCTCTGTTCCCCATTTTTTAATTGGATTACTTGATTTGTTGCTTTTCAACTTCTTTAGTTCTTTATATATACTGGATATTAGCCGTCTGTCGGATATAGGGTTGATGAAGATCCTTTCCCAGTCTGTAGGCTGTCGTTTTGTTCTGACAACAGTGTCCTTTGCTTTACAGAAGCTTTTCAATTTCATGAGGTCCTATTTATTGATTGTTGCTCTTAGATCCTGTGCTGTTGGTGTTCTGTTCAGGAAGTTGTGTCCTGTGCCAATGAGTTCAAGGCTCTTCCCCAGTTCTTCTGACCGATTTAATATGTCTGGTTTTATGTTGAGGTCTGTGATCCACTTGGACTTTATTTTTGTGTAGGGTTATAAACATGGATCTATTTGCATTTTTCTACATATACATGATCCAGCTATACCACACCTAGCATATATCCAAAAGCGGCTCAAGTACACAATAAGGACATCTGCTCCACCATATTTCTAGGAGCTTTATTTGTAATAGCCAGAAGCTGGAAACAACCCAGATGTCCCTCAACTGAGGAATGGATACAGAAATTGTGGTATATCTGCAAAATGGAATATTACTCAGTAATAAAAATCAAGGAAATCATTAATTTTGCAGGTAAATGGTGGGAAATGGAAAAGATCATCCCGAGTGAGCTGTCTCAGAAGCAGAAAGACACACACGATATATACTCACTCATATAGACATATAATATAGGATAAACCTACTAAAATCTGTACAGCTAAAGAAACTAATCAAGAACAAGTACTCTGGCTAAAATGCTCAATCCCTATCCAGAAAGGCAAAGAGGATAGACATCAGAAGAGGGAGAAAACAGGGAACAGGACAGGAGCCTGCCACAGAGGGCCTCTGAAAGGCTCTACCTTGCAGGGTATCCAAGCAGATGCTGAGACTTATGGCCAACTGTTGGGCAGAGTGCAGGGAATCTTATGAAAGAAGTGGGAAATAGTAAGATCTGGAGAGTACAGGAGCTCCACAAGAAGAACAACAGAACCAAAATATCTGAGCACAGGGGTCTTTCCTGAGACTGATACTCCAACCAAGGACCATTGATGGAGATAACCTAGAACCACAGATGTAGCCCATGGCAGTTCAGTGTCCAAGTGGGTTTCATAGTAATGGGAACAGGGACTGCCTCTGACATGAACTGATTGGCTTGTTCTTTGATCACCTCCTGCTGAGGGGGGAGCAGCCTTACCAGACCACAGAGGAAGACAATGCAGCCACTCCTGATGAGACCTAATAGACTAGGATCAGAAGGAAGGAAAAGAAGACCTCCCCAATCAGTGGGCTTTGGGAGGGGCATGGGTGGAGAAGGGGTAGGAAGGGAGGGTTCAGATGGGGAGGAAGGAGGGTGCTATAGGGAAGATACAAGGTGAATAAAGTGTACTTAATACATTTTTTTAAAAAAGAGTGTAAACCCTTATAAGGAATGTGAGTAGATATCTTATTAATTGGCTTGTTAAACATTACACATTTATACAATAAATTGTATATGTGTGTGTGTGTGTGTAAATTCAGACAATGAGAGTTGTTCCAAAGCTTGAGGTGGTTAAGTTATTGACAATACAACTGTAAGATTATAAAATAAGTAAATGTCACCTGTTGTTACTCATAGAAACATTTGATTACTTACAAAATATTTCATATAGTATGCTGCATATTTGGTAATGTTTCAGGTATATATCCCACTATATATTTGACCAGCACCATAAGTGAAGCCATCACTAAAGAATGTTCTAAAGATAGTGGTCAGCTGCATTTGGAAACATTAAGGAAACATGTTTGACCATTGTACACGAAATGACTTTAGGATAAAACTTTGGAACTCCAATGGGCAAAAGGTTCTTAATTCAATTAGATTTTTATAACTTTTGCAATAACTGAAGAATTTCTTCAACATAGTTATCCAACACATAAGTCTTTGTGTTCCTCCCCTTTCCAGAACAGAGATGAGGTTTTTTTAAGATTGATTATGCTAATTAGGCAAACTTCTGGTATGGATTATGGAATGGCTACAAAGCTGCATACTAAAGTAATGACTATGAACTAAGCTATCTTTGATGGGTGGTATATGTTTGATTAGGGCCACATTGCCTCATTAGGTGCTTCCTATGGATGAAGTTGTTATTGGTGTTGGTCAAGTGGAAATGAATGATAGCCATGTTTTCAGTAGCTTCATCTACTTACAGAGGAGGGAAGCATTTACAATGACACAATTACAAAGCTATAGAACTATGTGTAGGCAGTCAGAGGAGCTAAATGCACTACAGAGGACCTTGTACCAGGAAGCCTTCTAACAACAACAACAACAACAAAAAGACCAGTTTCAGAGGCTAGGTACGTGGAAAATGTTGTTCAGATAAAGTGTCGTCCCAAAGAAGACAGGGAGGCATGTGACAGAATGTATATGGGGCACACATTAGTTTCAGTATAGCTATGGGTAATGGGTACTTGCAGATATCTCAGTAAGCAATGGGTAGGTTGGAAATGGTGTTATGACTTTACTGAAGAGATGCAATTTGGAAAATCACACATACCTAAAGGATATCTTTAGGTATGTTGGTTTTATGTTGGATAGTAGTTTTATTTTCTATAATGCAAAGATACAAAAATGACAAAATGTTATTGAAGAAAATTCCCAGTTGCCAGCTGTGTTTATTCAATAGAAAAACTCAGATGTAGGTGGGACTTTGCTGCAGCTGACTCTAAAATTCTTTCAGGACTCTGCTATAGCTTCCCTGGTCTGGGTGGTCACTGTATGTTGACTCTCTCTTTCCATAGAAACTCATCTTCCTACTCCCTTGAGCTTTCCATTAATAATTTTAATTTCCATTAGTAGCCTGTCAAGCCCAGTAGTTTAATTTAACACGTTTGGCTATCAAAATTGAATTCTTGAATTCTTTCTAGAAAAAGCCTTGACTTTGGATGAAATATATTGATATAATGCTTGAACAAAAATTGTGTGTATAACAAATAAATTTAAAAAAAAGAAAAAGAAAAAAATATAAATTCACACCAAAAAAATCCATGTATAAGCATGTGTTCAGCCAATGCAGAACACTCAGAAAGCAACCACAGCTGAGCAAATGGGAACCACTTTTTTGAGGAGAGAAAGAAAAATAGAGATAGACTGCAATTGTGTTGACGTTGAAAGCAAAAGTGAGGGGTTTAGGGGAAGAAAAAGAAAGGTTGGGGAGGAGCTACCAGAAGATTCTTTTCATATAAGACGACCCAAACCTTCAAGTGAGAGTTGACTCTTCCCAGAGTGGTTGGTGAATGGATTATCAATGGGCTATCAAATGAATCATTGAAACTGAAAATCACATTGGGTATGTGTCTCAGTTACTATTCATTCTGTTGCTGTGAAGAGATACTATAATGAAGGCAACTTATAAAACAAAGCATTTGATTGGGCCTTGCTTATAGTTTCAGAGAGTGAATGACAAGACTGAACAAAGGCTTATCTATTGTGGAGTGTGGTTGCAAGGAAGCAGGCAGGCAGGCAGCAGGCAGGAGGGCAAAATACTGGTGCAGTAGCTGAGTGCTAACATTTGGTCCATGAATAAGAATCAGATAGAGTAAGATTGGGTCTGCTGTGGTCATTCGTAACCCCAACACCCACTACCAGTGACATATCTTTTCCAACAAGGCCACACACCTCATAACCCCTAGGGAACCTCATAAGCAATAGGGAACCAAACATGCAAATATATGAGCCTAGGGTGGCCAATCACATTCAAACCACCAGAATACAAGACAGGTAAGTCCAGAATGATGTGGATTCTTTGAGAATTACCTGAAGACTTTAGAAAAATGTTATCTTCCTTTGAGATGCATCACTGCTAATCTAAACATATGTTTCAGAATGAGTGAAGTCTCAGTTAACATTTGGGCTGATTTTAATATAGAATTCTTAGAAATAATATATATCAAATAAAAGACTAACCATAACATTGAAAAATTATGGGTGTTAGTCTAAGGAGGTGTGCTGGGACAAGCAGGTCAAAACGGGGTTCACTCTACTGGTATAAATGTTTTCACACATTAAGGCAATTACCTGCAGTGGACCTGCAGACTGACTCTCTGTCCTGTGAGTACATTATCTCTGTTCTATACAAGACACCTTCCAAAACACCCTCTCTTTTTCCTTGTTGCCTCAAGTGATGTGACCTTGAACCTATGTCTTCCCAGGGTGGATACTTCATAAGCCAGCGGAAAATGATCTGATCAGGTCTCCCATTCTCATTCCCCTCTCTCTATGGCTGCAGGGAAAGTGATTGAACAGCCATAGGTACAAGCCATAGGGATTCGAGCCTGCAGCCCTGAAAAGTCTATGTGAAGAAAGAAAATTCTTTCAGCCATGTCTATACTGGACTGGCTGAAGAAACAGTTAGGAAAGCTAGCAGGTAATTGTTTTAGATTTCTTTTTGTTATTCTTTATTGTTTTCAAATGATGAATTTTGAAACTAGCCAGAAAAGAAGAGAAATGAGACTCTGAGGTTCTGAGACATTCTGAGGGGGGGGGCGGAGAGAGAGAGAGAGAGAGAGAGAGACAGAGAGAGAGAGAGAGAGAGGAGAGAGAAGGGGGAGAGAGAGAGAGAGAAATAATATTTCTCTGTTTTTGCCATCTGGCTGGGGAATCCTGCAGGTTGACTTGTAACTTGCAGAAGGGATTTCTCCAGCTTTCTTGTACATTTGTATGATATGGTCCCATATACTGTAGCAAGTAGGTGACATTAAATGCAACTTCTTTGAGAGTGAAAGAATGTAAAAACTCCTGTGGGAAGGATGCTAGATGTGTTTTTAAAATTTTTTATTATTATCATTTATTACAATTTATTCAATTTGTATCCCGGCTGTGTCCCCATCCCTTGTCTTCTCCCAGTCCCACCCACTCTCCCTCTTGTCCCTCTCCCATAGTCCACTGATACACTGATAGAAGAGGTCCTCCTCCCCTTCCATCTGACTCTAGCCTATCAGGTCTCATCAGAACTGGCAGCATTGTCTTTCTCTGTGGCCTGGCAAGGCTGTATCCCCCCCTCCCGAGGGGATGGTGATTAGAGAGCCTGTCATTGAGTTCATGCCATAGAAAGCCCCTGTTCCCCTTATTAGGGAACCCACTTAGAGACTGAATCTATGGGCTACATCTGTGCTGGGTTTTTAGGTCCTCTCCATGTGTTGGCCTTGGTTGGATTATTTATTTATTCACTTTATATCCTGAATGCACCCCTCCCTCCTCTCCTCTTGGTTCCATCCTCGCCCCCCATTTCCCCCCTTCCATTCTCAGAAAATGGGGTAGCCACCCCTTACCCACCCCATTACATACATTTGATTCAGGACTAAGCTCATCCTCTTCCACTGAGGCCAGACAATGCAACCCTCCAGGAGGAAACTGATCCAAAAGCAGACAACAAAGTCCATGTCAGAGGCAGCCCTCCTCCATTTGCTAGGGGACCCACATGAAGACCAAGTTGCCCATCAGTTATATATGTGTTGGGAGTTTAGGTCAACCCCATGTATGCTCTTTGGTTGGTGCTTAAGTCTCTGTAAGCGCCTATGGGCCTATGTTAGTTGAGTCTGTTGGTCTTCTTGTGGAGTTCTTGTTGCCTCCAGATCCTTCTATCCTTTCCCTCACTCTTCCACATGACTCCTTGAGCTATGTCTAATGTTTGGCTGTGGGTCTCTGTATTCGTTTCAATCCACTGCTGGATGGAACCTCTCAGAGAACAGCTATGCTAGGCTCCGGTCTGCAAGCTTAGCAGAGTATCATTAATAGTGCCAGGGTCTGGCTCTCTCTTATGTAGTAAGTCTCAGGTTGAGGCAGTCATTGGTTGGCCATTCCCTCAATCTCTGCTCCATCTTTAACCCTGTATTTTTTGTAGGTAGGATAGATTTTGGGTCAAAGATTTTATGGGTTGGTATTTCCCTTCCTCCACTGGAAAACCTGCCTAGTTATGAGATGGCTACTTCAGAAATGAAATAAAAGACCATTGAATCTATAGTTCTGTAAAAAACATTTCCTGTGAGAGTTTATTTTTAAAATTATGGGACTTGACCCACACAACATCCAAGTCAGAAACTTGGACAGTCAATTGCCAGAATTTATAAACAACTTAATAAGCATCTGTTATTATGTTGTCACTTCTAAAAAGTGTTTAAGTAGAAGGTGTTAGATTCTGCTCATTTTAGGTATGGGGAGGAACCAATGGTGTGCTAGGGGATGGGAAAAGTATTCTGTTACAGATACAGCCAAGGCTGGGGTTATCATGGTAAGAAAGAATTTAAGCTATATAAAATATTAGAAATGAAACCTTGTATTTCTTTTTTTAAAGGTATAGAATGAAGCAATAATTATGGAGAGTTCATAGCAGAAGGGTAGCCTGCCACTCTCAAGCAGAAGTGAAGTCTTTCTCCAGGAACAGAGAGTGATGGACTGGAACGTAGGGGTACCAGTTTCATAAGCACCATCAATTACAAATCTGACTGTGGAAGGATGTTAGTGCTTTTGAAGGTTCTGAACAGAAACCTAGTAAAAGCCTCTTTCTATTGAAGTCCTTTCCTTTATACATGCCAATTAGCTCTGTTTCCGGGGTAATAGATTATCACACATGCAGATAATCTAGTCTTTGCTTCTCTGTAGCACATCTCTGTCCTGATATGGTTTGTACCCCTTACCTGAAGCACTCCATTAATGTATACTATATCATTTTTCCTCCTCAGGTAATGATGTTTCTCTTTCTAAGAGAAGTTATTCAGTGTTAAGTTAGAAATTTTAGTTTGTTGTGATAGAACACAGCATACACAGTGGTTAGTGGACCAAGTTTGGAATTTATAATAAATATTTGACTTGGGCCTAGGACTAAAGGATTTTTCTTTCTGAAAGAAAATAAATTGAACAAAATAGAAAGTTTAGATTAGAAATGTAAGCATGAATTATTTAAACTACCAATACCATTAACTTAGATGATACATTGCTAGAAGATGTCTTAAGTCTGAAAAACTGATATGCCCTTGTTTTAAACCAGGACCACAGGTTTTTTTCCCAGTGCCTGTTCTTATGGTGTCACTGCCTTTATAGTTCCCAGGTTGAGTTGTGATTCCCTATGAGGTAGCTTAATGGAGTGGAAAGGCATTAAGATAGGCTTTATTCTTACTTTTCCAATGTACACATCTTTTTTTTTCTTTTTCCACTAGAACTGAGGACAGATAATATGGATTTGGATTTAATTTATCCAAGTGCTAAAATTACAGAAGAGGCAAGTAGCCTCTTATGTAATATTTCTAGTCAGCCAGCCTCTCTCTTGAGCTCCTATGTTCATAGCAAGGAATGGGCAAACAGACAACATTCTTTCAGGGTTCCCTTCCTCCAATCATGCATCCAAGAGAGCTGAGTCTTCTAGTTGAGTTTGAGACTCTAATCTCTCCTCTTCTGTATGAATCTTTTAATCTGTGTTGTGTGGGGATGAATATTGTCCAAAGTTGGATGGAGTCTTCACATGTTTCTGAGTTGGATAACCCCGGGGGATAAATGATTTTCTCAGTAGCAGAATCTTCTGTAGGTACTGTAATAGGAAACTGATTTTTTACTTTGCAAAGATAACTTATTAAAAATAATTTCATTGGTATCCTACACCCCAGGATCCAAGGATAAGCTACTAAGCAATAACTTTTAGTTTTGAATGCAATAGTAAGTTTTTGTGAAGGGGAGGAGTCATAACATCAAGCTTAACAGAGACTCATTTGGCCCTGGAGTCATTCAGGAGTAATTTACTCAGTTAGGGACCCTGGTAGTTAATTGGCTATTTGTTGGAATCTGAGAAAGAAAATTTGAACTCACTAGCAATTTGACTTCTTAGGAGAATAAAGAAATTATGTACATTTAAGTTTGATGCATTAATGCTATATTATGAAAGTTACTCAAGGAGTCAAAAGAACCATGTGGAATGCTGAATAATATATATACATGCCATTTCTTTTAGTTTTTATTAATTACACCTTTTCACTATGTATCCCCCATAAACCCCTCCCTCCTTAGCTCCCAGTCACACCCTCCTTCCCCCTTCTCCACACATGCCCCTCCCCAATAGGGGAGAACTTTCTCTCTTTCCTTCTGACCCTAGTCTATCAGGTCTCATCAGGAGTGGCTGCATTGTCTTCCTCTGTGGCCTGGTAAGGCTGCTCCCCCCTCAGCAGGAGGTGATCAAAGAGCAGGTCAATCAGTTC
>JAQQSO010007103.1:0-10852 GCA_028658305.1 Pachyuromys duprasi | reverse complement strand
CTGTTTCAGTCATGATCTTGATGGCTGACTCTTTGACCCTCCCCCATATAAGCCGGGGAGTGACAGACAGGCTAGATCCCAGGGGAGGACTTTGCAGCCAGCCCTGAGGAGACAGGATAAGCTGGGGTTGGATGGAAGGGAAGGAGGTCCTCCCCTGTTGGTGGACTTGGAGGGGGCGGGGAAGAAGGAGATGAGGGAGGGAGTGGGAGGGTAGGAGGGAATGGGGGAGGGGGCTATGCCTGGGATTCAAAGTACCTAACCTATGATTGAGATAAAAATAAATAAATTTAAAAAAAAGAAAGCTGAACAAAAAAAAATATATAAAAGAATAGCGATTCCTCAAGATCCAACTATACCACATTTAGGCATATATCTAAAAGATGCTCAAGTACACAGCAAGGACATTTGCTCAACCATGTTCTTAGCAGCTTTATTCCTAATAGCCAGAACCTGGAAACAACCCAGATGTCCCTTAGTTGAGGAATGGATACAGAAATTGTGGTACTTTTACACAATGGAATACTGCTCAGAAATTAAAAAGGAGGAAGTCATGAAATTTGCAGGCAAATGGTGGGACCTGGAAACAATCATCCTGAGTGACGTATCCCAAAAGCAGAAAGAAACACATGGCATATACTCCCTTTTATAGACCTATAAGATAGGATGGACATGCTGAAATCTATCCACCTAAGGAATAAGCAAGAAGGAGGACACTGGTTGTAAGACCAATCCTTGCTTAGATGGACAAACGGGATGGACATTGAATGCAGCAGAAAACAAGCAACAGTAAAGGTGCCTACCAAAGAGGGCCTCTGAAAGACTTTAACAATGTATCAAAGCAGATATCAAGACTCACAACCAAGCCATCGCCAGAGTGCAGGGAATCATATGAAAAAACGGGGAGTTAGTAATACTTGGCAAGGAGAAGAGATCCACAAAGACCAAACAGATCTGGGCACAGGGGTCTTCTATGAGACTGTTTCTCCAACCAAGGACCATGGATGGATACAAACTATAACCCCTGCTCAGATGTGGCCCATGGTAGCTCAGTACCCAACTGAGTACCCTAGTAAGGGGAACAGGGACTATTTGTCATGAACTCAATGGCTGGCTTGTCAACCATCTCTGCCCCGAGGGAGGATCAGCCTAACTAGATCTCAGAAGAGGACATTGCAGCCAGCCCTGAAGGGACATGATAAGCTAGAGTCAGATGGAAGGGGGCAGGGGTGGTCCTCCCCTATCAGTGGACTTGGAGGGGGGCAGGGAGAAGACAAGGGAGGGATCGGGAGAATGGGAGGGGGCTACAGCTGGGATACAATGTAAACAGCCTGTGATTAATATAAAAATAAATAAATTACTTAAAAAAGAAGAAATTGTGCACATGTGTGAATTTCTTCAAATTTTATCAAGGATGATTCTCAGAAACTTAGAATTTTACTAAGAAATATAATTAACACAATAGAATGGTTTCTTCAGTTAGAAAAATCTGCTTGAGAAGAGCTATTTGGGTTTCGAAATAGTTTCATTTGGTAAGAAAGGTAATGAATCATCAAGTGGTGATATCTGTAATATTGACGCAAAAAGGATTACAACCTACCTCTAGAATGAGATCTGGGGCTATATTTATCTTTATCTGACTTTTGTGAACATCTGTGACCAGTGGGTAATAGCAAAATTTTTCTAAATTGAACCAAAATCCAATTTTCAGTTATTCTCTGCAAGTGAACCCAGACACAAAACAACTTCATTAAATTAATGTTTGTTGCCTCTGACAGCCAATATTTGCCATGAGAATTGAACTGCGGTGTTTAGAGCTGAGTGTTAAGGTGTGTTATCTAAAGACTCTTCCACTCCTTTCAGGACATCAGTACTTGTAGTGAGAATTTTGAATCCATGTGTAACTGAAACATGAGAAAGTATGTGCTGGTCTGGCTTGTGATGCAAATGCTTGGAATTACATTTAATCGCTGTTCTGTTACTATTTTTATCAGCTCACTGAAAGTGTTTTGGTAAGTGCTAGAATAAAGCCCATCTTAAAGAGGGTAAGCTTCTAAATAACTGTTATATACAGTCCTGTAATGGTGACAAGTTGTAAAGAAAACATTACTCTCTTCTACTCACAGAAATGCCAGCCCAAACATCATCTGTGGGAAGACCTGTGCAACTCTAATGTATGTTTATCAGGGAAGCAGAAATTATCGCAATGTCCTTGAACGTCTGAGATACCTTCTGTTGTATAGATATGAGTTATGCTGTTTATCACATCTCTTGAGCCTGTGCTGTGTTAATGAAGGTGTTCATTTTTACTGGAAAAAGCATACTGCCGTTTGCTAATAAGCTGATACCCCAAACTCCCAAATTGCTGTGTCTTCTATGTCATGGAAAACAGTGCATGAGGCAGACTGTCTTTAGCCAATCAGGAGAATCTTAAGCTTCAAGTTAAAAGACAAGACAAGAGGCAAATTCAAAGAAAATTTAAATCTCTTAAGTGTAAAGATTCAGAAAATAAAGCACTCAGATAGAGGCTTTCTTTTTATTAAGAACTAAATGTTATGAACTTGTGGTTAAAACTGTCTACTGTTTTTGCAGAGGACCCAAGTTTGGTTACAAATACTCACACAACTTCCTGTGATTCCAGCTCTAGAGGATTCCATGTCTGTCATTCTATGGCCTTTGGGAACACTTGTACTCAGGACCATAAAACCACTTATTCACACACACATGCACACACCTGAGCACACTCACATGTACATATGCATAGGCACATATACATGCATCCATGCACCCACATACACACATGCACAATTTTTGACTCTTTAAAAAACACTATTTTTGCATTTTTCTACATGTAGACATCTAATTATATCAGCAGCATTTGTTGAACATGCTATCTTTTTTCAATTGTATTGTTTTTGCTTCTTTGTCAAAAATCATAGGTGTGTAGGTTTATTTCTGGGTCGTCTATCCAATTCCATTGACCCACCATTCTGTTTCTATGCCAGTACCACACAGTTTTTATTACTCTATAATAATAGAGTCATATGGTATAGTATTGCTCTATCCTACAGTTTAAGATCTGGGATGGAGATACCTTCAGAGGATCTGTTATTGTACAGGATTGTTTTAACAATTCTGTGGGGGTTTTTTATTTTTCCATATGAAATTGAGAATTGTTCTTTCAAGCTCTGTAAAGAATTATGTTGGTATTTTGATTGGAATTGCATTGAATCTGTAGATTGCTTTTGGCGGGATGGCCATTTTCACTATGTTAATCCACAGACTCTCTGATCATCTCCCCCTGGAGATGCAAACTTGCCAGGCCACAGGGGAAGACAGTGCAACCAGTCCTGATGAGACATGATAGGCTACACTCAAATAGAAGGGCAGGAAGACCTACCTATCAGTGGACTAGGGGAGGGGCATAGTGGGAGAATAGGGAGGGAGGGATTGGGAGGAGACAAGGGAGGTGAACACAACCAGGATACAAATTGAATAAGTTGTAATAAATGATAATAATTAAAAAAATTTAAAACACTATTTTTTATTTGCATCATGGAACACGGTATGATTTTACTTTTGAGGAAATTCTGAAAGTACCAATAAGAAATGCAGGGAGCTCCTGTCCTCTCCAGGTCTTACTATCTCCCACTACTTTCCTAGCTACTTCCTGCACTCTGCCCAAAGTTTGGTTATGAGTCTCAGCATCTGCTTTGATACACTGCTGGGTAGAGTCTTTCAGAGGCCCTCTGTGGTAGGCTCCTGTCCTGTTCCCTGTTTTCTCCTTCTTTCAGTGTCCATCCCGTTTGTCTTTCTGAATAAGGATTGATCATCTTACCCAGGGTCCTCCTTCTTTAGCTTCTTTACATATACAGATTTTAGTATGTGTATCTTATATTATATGTCTAATATCCACTTATAAGTGAGTATATACCATGTGTGTCTTTCTGCTTCTGCGATACCTCACTCAGGATGATCTTTTCTAGATCCTACCATTTGAAGGCAAATTTCATATTTTCCTCATTTTTAATTGCTGAGTAGTATTCCATTGTGTAAATGTACCACAATTTCTGTATCCATTCTTCAGTTGAGGTGCATCTGGTTCTGGCTATTATGAATAAAGCTGCTACACACATGATTGATCAAATGTCCTTGCTGTGTACTTGAGCCTCTTTTGGATATATGCCTAGGAGTGGTATAGCTGGGTCTTGAGGAAGTGCTATTCCTAATTGTCTGGGAAAGTACTAGATTGATTTTCAAAGTGGTTGTACAACTTTACATTCCCACCAGCAATGGAGGAGGGTTTCACTTTATCCACATCCTCTCCTGGATGTGTTGTCACTTGAGTTTTGATCTTAGCAATTCTAATGGGTGTAAGGTGAGAGCATCAGAACCAAAGAATCTGGGCACAGGGTTTTTTGTGAGGCTGATAGTCCAACCAAGGATCATCTATGGATATAACCTAGAACCCCTGTTCAGATGTAGCCCATGGCGGCTCAATATCCAAGAAGGTTGCCTAGTATGGGGAACAAGGACTGTTGCTGACATGAACTCAGTGGCTCGCTCTTTGATCACCTCTCCCTGAGTGGGGAACAACTTTACCAGGCCACAGAGGAGGATATTGCAGCCAGTCCCGATGAGACCTGATAAGCTAGGGTCAGATGGAAAGAAAGGAGGTCCTCCCCTATCAGTGGACTTGGAAAGGGACATGAGAGGAGATGAGGGAGGGAGGAATTGGGAGAGAATGTAGGAGGGGGCTACAGCTGGGATCCAAAATGCATAAACTGTAATTAATATAAAAATTTAAAAAAAGAAATGCAAGGAAAAGTTGGAGGTGGGAGCCTGGGTAGAGTTCACAAATTACCATTGCCAGTCTAGCCTTTGTCTGTTCTCACCTGAAGTTCTGCCAAGTAGATGGACATACCCACACATTTCAATGTTCAATTTATAGAAAAAGATCAACAAAAACATAAAACCATCATGCATTAAAAGTAGTACAGACTTAAAAACTATGCTTGACCATACCATTTAAAAGTATGCTCAAATCTGTGCTTTATTGTTAACTTGTTCATGTTATTTGCACACAGTTATAATTTTAAAGTGAATGTTTTTAATTGAGCTAATTTTGTTTTTCATAATGTTTTCATTTCTACATTATTTTATGTTTTTTTCAAAGTATCTTTCCATTTTCTTTATCCTTGTGGCTCCAAGTCTACAAAAAAGATGCCAATTTTCAGAAGCCAACATGCATAAGTGGATGTGCTGGGCTGTTGCTACAGGGAAAATAAGTGACTGTTGAATGTCACTAACATCTTATGTGGTATAGCTTAGCATGAGTCCCAAAGATGCTGGTCATATTCATCAGGCACTTACTTTTCCATAGCTACAATTTTTTCATATGTAAAACTCATAGTAATGGGCTAGAGAGACAGCTTATTAGTTAAGTGCACTTGTTCTTACAGAGAACCTGGGTTTAATTTCCAACATATATGTGGCAGTGCACAAACATCTGTAATTCAAGTTCTTTGGAATCCCTTCCTTTCTTGTTCTGGATTCTGAAGGCTCTAGGCTAGTATGAGGAAAGCATATAGTCAAGCAGGCAAACAGCTATGCATATAAAAGGAAACAAATCTTTAAATCTCATAGACGAACAATGGAATTAAACAAAATTATTTGTATAAATAGCTTCTTTTTACATGTAATCTCAGATTGTAGTAAATATACACATGTAGCTACTTAGTTTTAATTGATTAAAGTAAAAAAATCCAAGTATGAATTACATATTATATTTCTTTTTTTTAATTTTTATTAATTACATTTTATTCACTTTGTACATCCTCTGTAGCTCTCTCCCTCTTCCCCTCCCAAACCCTCCCACAGTCCCCTTCTCCATACATGCCCCTCCCCAAGTCCACTGATAGGGGAGTTTTTCCTTTCCTTCCCTCTGATCCTAGTCTATCAGGTCTCATCAGGAGTGGCTGCATTGTCTTCCTCTGTGGCCTGGTAAGGCTGCTCCCCCCTCAGGAGTGGAGTCTTGTGGAGGAGTAGAAGGTCCCAGAGGGAAGAAGAACCCTTCAAGAAGACCAAAAGTGTCAAAAAACCAAGCCCCATAGAGGGTTACAGAGTATGAAGCACCAACCAAAGAGCATGCATGGACTGGACCTAGGCTCATGACACATGTAATTGATGGGCAGCTTGGTGGGTCCTCTAGCAACAAAAGGAACATTGGTCGAATCTGACATGGACTAGGTTGCCTACTTTTTCAATCACTTTCCCCTAGCTGAGCTGGGCCTCAATAGAAAAGGATGTATTAAGTCCTGATGCAACTCAATGGGCCAGTTGTTTTAGTAAGGGTGAGGCTTCTCATTTTCTCAGAAGGGGTAGAATGAAAGGGAAAATGGGGTGGGAGGGTGGGACCTGGAGGAGAGAGGGGAGAGGGCTGTTATCAGGATATAAAATGAGCAAATGAATGAATTTATTTTTAAAAAAGTGCATTTACCTGCTGAGACATCTTTTTACCGAAGACAAGTTTTAAATTTATTTTCAGCCCACTATTCATTGCCAATTTAATCACTGATTGTAATCCAATTTTTCTATACATTAAATGTTATATTTTATGTATATATTATGTATTTTAAAACTTATATACACAGAAATTCGTTTTCTTAAAGCTTTGAGACAGGATCTTGTTATACATACACAGGTTGGTCTTAAGCTAAAAATTAGTTCCTTTGCCTATTCACAGTTGACATAATACTTTTAATTGGGAAAAAAATGAGAACTAATTTGATTTGGGAGTACTACCCCTTAAATACAAATGATAACATTAAATAGCACTGAAAAAAGATGGGAATTTATCAAAATGTTCTAATACTATCTGCTGTACACAATGAAGAACCATCTTTCTAAATTCTAGTTTTCCACTGATGTGAATTTTGTGTAGGGGAGAAGGGGGAGGATCAAGAAATACATCCAAGAATTTAATAAAAACAGAACCAGATACTCATTTATTCTATAGAACACCATGGTTTATTTTTTTCACAATTTATTCGTTATATATCCTGATAGAAGTCCCTTCCCTCAATTCCTTCCAGTCCCACCCTCCCTTTCTCTTCCTTCCTATGCCTTTCCTCTAGTCCACTGAAAGTGGTAGTTCTACTCTTTTGCCTTCTGCCCATAGCTTGTCAAGTCTCTTCAGGACTGCCTGGATCCTCTTCCTCTTACCAGGCCTCATTGCCAGGGGCAAGTGATCAAAGAGCAAGCAACCAAGTTCATGACAACAAGCCCCTGATCCCTTTACTCAGGGATCGACATGGAGACTTACCTCCCAATGAGATACATTTGAGCAGTGGTCTAAGTTCTCTCCATATATGGTACTTGGTTGGAGCATTAGTCTCTACAGGACCTCCTGGGCTCAGGTTTCTTTAGCTTTGTTGGTTTCTTTGTAGGGCACATGTCCCCTCCATGTCCTTCTACCCCAACACCCTCTTATTCCATGAGACTCCCTGCACTCTGTCCAAAGTTTGGCTGTGTGTCTCAGGATCTGTTTCGATAACCAACAGGGTGGAGCCTTTCAAAGAACCCTCTCTAGTAGGTTCTCATCCTGTTTCCTCTTCTACTGCTTCTGGTGTCTATCCTGCTTGCCATTCTGAGTGAGATTTAAGCATCCTTCCTAGGGTCCTCCTTAGAGTTTAGTTTCTTTAGATCTGTAGATCTGTACTATGGCTATCCTATATTATATGGCTAATATCTGCTTATAAATGAGTATATACTATATGTGTCTTTCTGCTTCTGCTTTACCTCACTCAAGATAATCTTTTCTAGTTCCACCTGTTTGCCTGCAAATTTCGTGATTTCCTTGTTTTTAATTGCTGAGTAATATTTCATTGTGTAAATGTACTATCATTTCTGTACCCATTCCTCCACTGAATAACATCTAGGTTGTTTCCAGAAATAAAAGAATTGAAGACTTCCTATAATTCAATGATACAAAGTCATAACATATCCAAACTTATGTGTTGTGGGTTATTAATATTTATTATTGATTTAACTTTTAGTAAAACAGCAGTTAGTGCTAAAACAGCTGTATACCCAAATCACCAAACAAAGACTAAGATTTATTTAATTAACCTACAGCACAATGCTGGGCAATAATTACTCCATCCTAAACCTCCAAGCATGCATTTCCTCCCATTCAGATTTTCCACATTGCACTTGCTTTTAGTGATATATTAGGTCCAGTTCATCTCTCCTGGTAGTTCCAAGTCCTCTCCTGCAGATCTCTGCACTCCAACTTCTCCTATTCACTTCCTTCTCCTCCCCTCTGAACCAGGATTTCCTTCCTTATACTCTCCATTGCTCAGCATTGGTTAGTTGTTTTATGGAAAATACAGAGAACAAATGGTGGCATGTTTACACAAACTTGAGACAGGTGATAATTAGAATAAACATCACAATGCAATGTCCTATTGAAACCAAATAGTGGGGTAGAGAAATCAACAACTGAATGAACAAGGGTAAATTGTATACATTCAACAAGAACATTATACCAACACTTACAGGACACAATGAAAGCAGTGCTAAGAGGAAATTTACTAGCACTAAATACCTTCCTAAAGAAATTAGAAACATCACAGAAAGGGACTTAATGATTCACCTGAAAGCCCTGGCAGAGGTGGGGGGAGGCAGGGGGCCAGGGTGTAGAGAAGCAAACACACACAAGAGGAATAGAGTACTGGAAATAATCAAACTCAGGGATGAAATCAATAAACAAGAGAAAAAGAATATTTCAAAGAATCAGCAAAACCAAGAGCTGTCTTTTTACATTTTAATTTTTAATTTTAAAATTATTTTAAATACTGTAATTTTACTAAGATATGTATGGGATAGAATATGATAAGCTGATAAGGCTTATAACATAATATGTTATATTCTACTCAGAGCACTTAGTATTTTCTCTCCTTTTTCCTGAAAAATAAAAAAAGAGTACACATTTACAAGCTTAGCATCTTTCAAGACTAAGTATTAATCCATTGCCTTCCTAGTACTGCTGTAGGAACTTTTCCTTCTCACCTTCTCTGTGGTCTTCAAGTTTATTTCTTTGAAGGGTTAATGAACCATTCAAATGTAAGAATGTCTCATCACCAAAGTCATTTTGATTCAGTACACTTGGCAATATTAAAAGCTATTCATACTTTGTGTTTTGCAATGTCTTTTCTTTTTGAAGTTAGCAAATATACATATAAATTCTGAACAACTATAAACAGATCTTTTAGTTTTACAAGGAGACTGAAATTATTTATAGCTTATTTAAACAGCACTTTCAAATAGAGATAAAGCAATTGTTCAGTTTGTGATTTTTTTTTGAGCAGTCACTACAAGGATAGTTAATTTCAAGTTGGCTGATAAGAAAGCAAACTGTCTATTTCTTAAGGTAAATCACCTGGCAACACCCAGCATCATGCCAAAAAGTGTGTTCCTTTCTAGATAAGAAACCTTAAGCTGGAGAAAACTTTATATTTAGAATCCAATAAGCTAATATCAAAGGCAAGATCTTACTAACATAGCCTTCAGCAAAACTCTAGGCTCTAAGGTATTCAAATATATCTCTATTGTGCTAATATAAACAAATAAAACCAAAAATCAATAAGCAGAATTAATGTAGGACTGGATTATTTTTTAATTTGTTAGGATGGTGGTCACTGGTTTGTAAATTTTGTTGATATTTACAATTGTAAACTTTTTTTAGTTAAATATGGTATTACAAACCTTAATATCATTCAGGATAAAGAGGCAGGTAGAATTTTTGTAGACAAGTAAATACTGGAAGAATATAGAAGTTAACTTATCTATATTAAAATCAAAATGTGGAATTAAAATAGAAGGAGCTTCAACAAATCTTGCTGAAGATAAGGGGGATATACCTGCAAGACACAGATGTTTTTTAAGGTTTGAGATAATTTTCAGAGAAGAAAAAGTAATCCTAACTTCTATGTATTGAACACATCCAATGGTCAAACATGAGTGTAGGGCAATTTTGAAAATGCATTTTCAGAATGAAGAACATGGCATTTTTATCCACAATTTTGCACAAAAACATTGAAACTCCAAATCATTAGTATGCTTAAAAGCACAGAGTAAAGTTCCTTCGCTAGAAACTGGTTAAAAACTGATGCATAGAAAAATATCTACTCTTTCTATTATGTTAATAATGAAGTGGCAGTTATTTCAAATAAATAGATGTATTCATATGTTTTATTCATAAGTGACAATAATTATTTGTGCACCAACAGATGTGACACAAGCATAAGAAAGAGACAACCTCAGAGCAGAGACAATTGGGTTGGGAGGCCTTTCAGTTCAGAATACTCAGCCTTTCTTTTTTCTGATTTCAGGCAGTGAGGGAACTCATTTGGAAGCAAAGGCTGGGTTTCTTAACTGTTATTGCCCACCTGAAGTTATAGTTCCTGATTGTTGCATCATAATCATCACTATTTGACACCAATCCTGGATTCCCAGAAAAGAAATTATGATTTCAAGAGAAGGGAAGAATAACAGATGTGCTATTAAAAGAAAGGCAACCTATTATGCTGAAAATGTCTTACATAATAAAGAACAAGGGAGGAGGATCCAAGATGGCTGCCACGAGAGAACACGGTGTCTGAGGAGTAGGAGAGCAGAAACAACGCAGCGACCAGGAGACTGAACTCTGGGACCTAAAACGCCAGCATTGTGAGTGCCAGGTGAGCGGAACTCCTACAGTGAGAAAATCAAGTGGGAAAACCCTAGGGACACCCAGTTATTACCTGGAGAAATTTCCCTGTGACCAGCGGCGCACAGCTCTGATCTGGACGAG
>JAQQSO010007102.1:0-10852 GCA_028658305.1 Pachyuromys duprasi | reverse complement strand
TAGGGCTGAAGACCCTATTCAGGGAAACAGGGACTGTTTCAGTCATGATCTTGATGGCTGACTCTTTGACCCTCCCCCATACAAGCCGGGGAGTGACAGACTGGCTAGATCCCAGGGGAGGACATTGCAGCCAGCCCTGAGGAGACAGGATGAGCTGGGGTTGGATGGAAGGGGAGGAGGTCCTCCCCTGTTGGTGGACACTGACTTATGACCTAAAATTTTAAGACATTAATTGTGCCTGCCCTTCACGTGTCACTCTTGCCCTCTGACCACTAGAGGGCTCCCTACCGCTTCAACACCCTGGTAAAGGCAAAAGAGGCAAGGGCATGGTTGCATTGCACAGGGTTGAAAATGTTTGTTCTTACCCTGTAGAAGAGAACGCTGAAATCACGGATCATCTTCACAAGGTGATGGGTATGTTTGTCTGACAGCTGATACACCTTAGTGGAAAAACATAATTTCATAATTTACTCATGACTATAACAAAACCTCACCAGGTCTCTTAAACAGAAAGACAGATTTAAAAATCTGGCACATCCTCTCTCTTTACTGCATTCTCGTATTTGCTAGACAAGCCATCATCCATGCCCTTGGTTCTGCTCTGAAAATATTCTCCAGAGAAGCCTAAGTGATCTTAAAAAGCTCATTTTTTAAAAGCGTATTATTTTAGTATTGCCGCATTAAACTTAAGTTTTTCACAGTGCGATAAAGCAGAAACTAACCTAAAATTATCATTAACTAGTTTCCTTTAAATTTTAATTTCTAATGCTTTGGATTTTATCAAAACCAGTGAGAAACTATACGCAAAACACAAAGAGGTACACATGGACATATGTTTAAAAAGTTACTCAACATATTCTACGTAGTAGAAATAATTGATATGTTAGAATTGACTTAGTTGTAACGACTCTGGAGAGGAGACTTCAATGCATACTTCTTGGAAACACATGGATGGATGCTGCCAGTCTCTCCCTTCTCAGTACCTTATTCAACTAGTCACTATTCTTTAACACCCCTCTCTACTCATTCTGCCTCCTAGAAAACCAAGAGCTCAAGTCTCTTCCTAGGATCCCATTCTAGAAGTCTAATGTTTTTCTCTTCATGCCAATCTAAGCTAAACAAGGCCTTTGAATTCTCTTTTGCTGCCTTCTCGTCCATTCCTTAGTGCCTGCTACCTGAATTCCATCCCTATCATTCACCGGAAGAGTTTTTTTTCTATTGTCAACAGCTTTTAATGGGAATACATGCATGTGGTGAAGAGTATATATTTAATATGCCAGATAGAAAAAGCAAATTGTAAGCCTAATTCATTCATTCATACATTCCACAAATACCTCTCTAAAGCCAGACACTCAGACTTTAGGAAACATCACTGAAGGACACAAACTTACCCTCATTAGAGGTGACATTGTAGCTGAAGGAATTTATTCATTCATACATTCCACAAATATCTCTCTAAAGCTAGACACTCAGACATTAAGAAACATCACTGAAGGGAACAAACTTACCCTCATTACAGATGACATTCTAGCTGAAGGAGTCACTTTTCTTTTTTAAACAATTAAGTATTAATGAGTAAAATATATTTAAAAGTAAAACCAATACATGGTATGGGGAAAATCAAACCAAAGTACACTAAGGACAATTGAGGGCAGGAAGTGGGACACTGCAGAGCTGACACTTGAAGCCAAGAGTTAAACGATAACTGGAATTTGTAGAACAGTGCTTTTTAACCCTCCTGATACTGCTACTCTTTAATACAGTTCCTCACGCTCTGGTGACCCTCATCCATAAAATTATTTTCATTGCTACTTCACAACTGTAATTTTACTACTTTTAAGAATCATAATGTAATATCTGTGCTTCCTGATGGCCTTAGGTGTCCTGCAAAAAGGTCACCTGCTCTCTGAAGAGGTCTCAACCCATAGGTGAAAAACCACTGCTGTGTAGATACCTTGTTACAGCACAGGTTGCTGTTCCAATTGAAGCCAAGGTCTGTCTTCTAGGCGACAGGAGAGCAACAGAACCAAGAAATCTGGGCACAGGGGTCTTTTCTGAGACTGATACTCTAACCAAGGACCATGCATGGAGATAACCTAGAACTCCTGCACAGATGTAGCCATGGCAGCTCAGTGTCCAAGTGGGTTCCAAGTAAGGGGAACAGGCACTGTCTCTGACATGAACTCAGTGGCTGGCTCTTTGATCACTTCCCCTTGAGGTGGGAAAAGCCTTACCAGGCCACAGAGGAAGACAATGCAGCCAGTCCTGATGAGACCTGATAGGCTAGGGTCAGAGGGAAGGGTGGGATGACTTCCCCTATCAGTGGACTGGGAGAGGGGCATGGGAGGAAAAGAGGGAGGAGGGCGGGTGGGAGTGGATGAGGGAGAAGGCTATAGCTGAGATACAAAGTGAATAAACTCTAATTAATAAAAAACAAGTTATTTTTTTAAAAAAGAACAAATAAAATAAACAAGTTAGAAACAAATTTTAAAATGTTTATACTTTAACAGCTGGATGGAGACCACTGTCAAAGAGAGCTTCATTCTTGATGATGTTCCCTACGCCAGGCAACACTTTCTGATCCAGTAACACATCGCATAGCATCCGATCTTTCTGCTTCTTAACCTCACTTTCTGCTCTTGAGAAACTGAACTTTGGTGAGCACACATCCAGTTCTTCCATCATTCTTATTCTCTGTTGGCTTTCCATTGAATTTCTATAGAAATATATATACAACACATTAATCTTAGGTCTGCTTTATAATTTTGGAGGCATTGATATAACTGAAAACACTTATCTAGATTATAGCATATAAGTTATTTGGGTGAACAGTATAGCCCCAAAATGGTATTTGAAGGTCCCTTTACAATGACGTTTTATCTATTATAAACTTTTTATTATGCAACATGTGTGATGTCAAAACCAAACTGCGGATCCAGGCTCTGCTGTTTTGTAGCTAGAGTACTTAATACTATTATCAGAATCTTGCTCTATTAATCTTTATTATCTTTGCTACAATTTCAGCATCTCTGCCGGTTCTTCCGTCAGCTAAACCCCTGCCCACCCCACCCCCCAAAAAGTTCAAGTCCAGTTGAAGAAAAAGAAATAAAAACAACTCTACTCCTTGTCCTGGTATCTCATTTTTATTTTATTTTTTATTAAAGAGTTTAAAATTGTTTTTTGTTTGTTTGTTTGTTTCTTTTTACCTGAGTTCTACTGAAGAGTCAAGGAAACAGATCAAGTCATTGGTGAGCTGCACTTCAAATGCCGGAGAAGCCCCCCCTCTATTCTCACGCTCACGTGGGTTAATCAAGATGGAGCCTTTCATTCCAAAATGAATCCTGAAACAGAGCCAGGCAATATTTGAGTAACAGAAGCATATCATGTATCACTTTATTCGCTTTCTAAAAATTATAAGCAAACCAATGTTACTGAGGATAGTTATTTTTAAAGAGGATAAAAAACAATAGTAGATAAAATCATTTCCTAGAGAAACAGAGAGATTTCAACACTTAGATTTCCCAAGTTGGATAAAATATCTTTGTTCACAGAAAAGTCTAGCATTTTCCCATATTTACTTACTCAAAAGCATAAGCCTAAAACTCATCATGGTTTGCTTATATATTCTACAAAGCCCCTAACATTCAGGTTCCTTGTTTTCACCACAGTGAACTGGAAGATTTACCTTTTGCAACGGAAATTTTACAGGATAACATATGCTTCTCATGCCCACTGTTTGAACTAAGCACTGAGACATCTTCACACGCGCACGTGTGCACACACACACAAACCTGCACACACATAGATTTGTGAGAGACACAGATGGAAAGAGGATGAGTCAGAAAAGAAACCTTGTACAATTCTTTTCATTTTCAGTTACTTTTATACATACTGGGAAGAAGGTATTTATAAATATTTACAGTTAACTTCAAAGCCACAATAATAATGAAAAATTCATAACATTTCAGATTTTGAAGAACTGATTAACCTGTCCAGTTAAAAAGAAGTGATTATGTGAGACCTCTGATGAAGATCAAAAATTATTCTCAAGATGAAATACTGTGTTCTGCCTTTCAAATTTGTTTCCTTATAGCCATGTTGAGTTAATAAATATGGTTCTTTTGGCAGCAAATATTACTGCTGTGTGCTTCTAATTTCAAAGTACTGTGTCACAGTATTGTACAAGGTTAACAAGCCTAACTTTTAAAATGTGGGTTTTAAACTCTGTGTGCCCCACTATCAATCATAAACAAATTTTACATGCCCCATAGTTCTTGACAGGAAAAATGTGTGCCTGTAAGTACTTCATAATTTAGCTTATGGAGGTTTAGCCCCAGTGAAAGGTGTACAACTGTCATGCCCAGAAGCCATCGTATCTAAAATCCTTTCAGCTGCATGGCTCATAAAGTGGATTCTAAATCACTTCCCATAATGAAACCATACCACATAAAAAACCTCAGAGGTTAAGACCCAAGTCAAACTCAGGAGTAGCACCAATGAGAACTAGAACAAAGCAAGCATACCTTTGTCTTGAAAATACACTCAATTTAGGGGGAACAGGCACATAAAACAACTACTTTATCTATTATTAATTTGTACTGATATTATTAAATTGCTAATTATGGCTGAGCTCCAATCAACAAATAAAAGTCACCTGAATTGTTACCTGCCTTTTACAGTAAGAATATATTGGTACCATGAAAATCTTTGAGGCATCCATGCTTTTCTAACAATCAACACTGAGGTTTTATGCTCTACCTATCAGCTCGTGAGCCCAAATTACATTCAGGAAAGAAATTTCAAGAGAAAGCAACCATTAAAAAAAAATGGGTAAGGAGAAAACAGTTAATTTTTTTTTTTTTAGGTAGATAAGTTTGCAAGACCCATAAAGACCCAAAACACGAAACTAGAATAAAGAATAATAAGGCCAGGTGTGGTGGCATGTGTCTTTAATGCTAGTACCCAAGAGGCAGAGAGAGGCAGATCTCTATGAGTTCGGGGCTATCCTGGTCCACACAGTGAGTTCCAGACCAGCCAGTGCTACATACTGTCACTGGCTGCAGGAGAACAACAACAACAGCTGGACCCAAAAATAAAACAACTCACTTACCTTCAGAAGAACAGGAAAAAGGGTGCAAAAAAAATCACCCCATAGACAAACTCAGCCAGGAAGCAGTTTTACAGGTATGGAAGCTCAGCAATATTTGTGAGCCCACTCCCCACCCTTAACCTTATCACCGATGCCGGAGGGGGTGTTGTGATGGCTAATGTAGAAACAGACACCTGCATGACTGTCCATCCCTGGAAGGATGTGTGGAAGTGCTGGAAGCATGAAATATGTATGCAGCAGGCTGTGTTAATTGCTCTATTCCGTTCTGGGTGGTAGCCCCAAACTGTGGCATATTCTGGGGAAGATATTTTACCCTTAATCCCTGAGCTAGATCTTAGCCATTTTTTTAAAATTTATGTTGGTATAATATTCTTGTGGAATGTGCTCTTGTTCACTCAAATGCTGATTTCTCTACCCCACTCTCTGGTTTCAATATGGACATTCCATTGTGATGCTTATTCTAAGCATCATTTCTCTCAAGTTTGTGTAAACATGCCACCATTTTGGGGGGGTTGTTTTTTTTATTTTTTATTTTTATATCAATCAGAGGTTAAGTACTTTGCATCCCCGGCATAGCCCCCTCCCTCTTTCCCTCCCACTCTCCCCCTCCCTCCCTCATCTCCTCCCAGCCCACTCCAAGCCCACCTACAGGGGAGGATCTCCTCCCCTTCCATCCGACCCCAGTTCATCTTGTCTCCTCAGGGCTGGCTATAATGTCCTCCCCTGGGATCTAGCCAGGCTGTTACTCCCTACATGCCACCATTTGTTCACTATAATTGTCAATTAAATAACCAGCCAATGCTGTTCAATGGAGAATGGGGTGGGACATCCTGGTCCAGAGGGAGAGAGGAAGCAAGTAGGAGTAAGAGCAGAGAATCAGTAGGAGAGGACTTGGAACTACATAGAAAAATGAACAGGACCTAAGATATGACTGAAAGCAAGTATAATGGATGAAATCTGAATGACAGGAAACTATGTGGGCTTGGAGGTTTAGGATGGAGTAACTATTGTCCAGCATTGTGCTCTAGGTTAATTAAATATATCACAGACTCTGTGTGATGATTTGGGTACACAGCTGGTTTAGGACTAACCGTTGCTTAACTAAAAGATATATCAATAGTAAATATTAATACTCACAACAAATTAATTTACTCATTTATTGAGATAAAATCACACTGAATTGTTACGGTTGGCCTGGAACTTTTCATTCCTCCTGACTCAGCCTCCTGAATGTCTGGGATCACAGATATCCACCAGCAGGCCCAGTTATGACAATGATTTTGTTTCTAAAACATGTACAATAAACTTGTCCTCGTGGTGCAATCTCAACACTGGGCTGGGGGGTTGGGGGTGGGATGGAGGCAGCAGGGTCAGAAGTTCAAGGCCACCCTCTACGATAAAGCAAGTTTGAAGCCAGCCTATGCCTTTGATAACTGTGCCACAAAGAAACCAACAAATCACTGTTGATAGTACATGCAATTTTTATGTCTTTATATATGATTCAAAATGTAGTATTTGTGTTGGGCTTGGGATGAAGCTCAGTGATGGAATGCTTACCTACTGTTTGGGAAGTCCCTGAGACCAACCCTCTGTTGTAAGAGTTTCCCCTGAGATTGAAATATTCCATCCTGCAGGGAAGCTCCTTAAGCAGGAATGTTAAAAGCTCAAAATGGCTCCAGGAAGCCCCTGAAACTGACTAGTTTCTCTAGGTCTCTCCCTGCCAGGGTAAGCAATAAAAGCTAAGTGCCCTCTAGAGAGGCAAAGCCAAGCTGCAAAGAAGACTCTTGAGACCAGTGGCCTGAAGAAGCAGAAACCAGCAGAGCTGCCCAGAAGAAGTTTAGACCAAGGTACCTGGAAAGGAAATTCTTCAACCTGCTGGGCAGCCTGCAGGCTGTGCAGTGTGCTACAGGCTCTCAGCTTTTCTGAGCTGTCAGAGATGCAAGAGTGGGCTTTGGAGATGCAGCTGTTTTTGAGTCATTTCTGCTCCTGTAAGTAACCCATCATCCATTCTCCATGAGTAATGCCAATGAAACTCATTGCTTCACTAAGTCATATTTTGGTGGTATCCATACCTCATCTGTCTGTAAATAGACTCACTGTCTGGAGTGAGAGGACATGTGTATTGTATCTCTCCAGGAAATACAATACACATAATACCCTTAGCATCACATATACACACAAATATAAAAGTAGAAAACCTTCCAGAAAGATATACAGCCAAGCAAGCAGTGATTCACTGAGCAGTGTGACTTCTGCATCTGGTCTGGGAAGGGACCTTTTACTTTACAAACAGCCTAAAACTTTGAAGTGTCCTAAACCGCTACTGTTTTTGTCATTTAAATAACAGAGAACTGTGAGCCAATACCCTGAGTCCCTGGCTCCTTCAGCTTTGCCAGAACTTCCCTTTAACCCTTAAAATCCCCATATGGAGATAAGACTTACCTGATTTTTTTTTCTTGGAGGCTCTCAGGGCTTCCCTGGCACCCTGCATTGCCAGTCTTCTTTGTTTGGGGCTTCTTGCAGTGCCAGCACAAAGCCAGACTTTAGTATTTTCCTGGGACACATTTGAATACACACCTAGCAACTTGTAGTTTGCCACTGTGCTAGAGGCAACTGGGTGGACTGAGTTGTGGCAGGCACACAGTGGGCCTGAAGTAACATAGCCCACCCCTAAGGATGGGAGAGGTGTCTACATGAACTCAACTGCCACATTTATTACCCTTAATTAATAACTATGGTGGCTGCCCCAGGGGCGGGGCTGACTGTCATCTGTTAAATCATTTGAGGTGCTCCTTTCCATTTACCATCACGGACTGGAGCTTTCCATCCCCTTCCTCCATACTGTTACCTGGCCATTCTCCACAATGCGTTTTTGTTTTTGTTTTGTTTTCTTCCCGTGCAATCTTACACCCATTCACTTTTTTTGTTGCTTCCGGATCAAATGTGAATGACATAGACCTCCTAGTTTCACTTTTTAGCATCTGCCAGGGCTTCTTAAGGCCACAGACAGCAACCTGAATTTTTCTGCCTCCTCGCTGTTGGATGAGTTCTTGTTGGGGTGCCAGTGTAAAGCCAGACTGCAACATGCTTCATTAATTTCCTGGAAGGAAGCATTTGACCTCACACCTAGCAAATGGTAATAGTTTGCCATTGTGTAGGGGGCTGGGTGGATTGACCCTGTAATCTGGAGCTCAGTGTGTTATGGAGCTTGGCAGACAAAGATCTCCTGGGGGCGGGACCTGTAGGTCACAGAGTGCCTCTTCAGAGTTACAGCCCGTGGAACAGCCTATAGCTACTGCTTAACCAGAGCAGCACCACCTACACTGAGAGGGGCCAGGGAAAGGGGAAGAGCAGTATTTTTTCCCAGGGACCAGCTTACACTGGGGGTAGAAGGACAGATGGGCTAGGTCAACAGCAGGCAGCCTCCACCCTCTCCACGGAGCAAGCCCACCACAGCTATTCCTGTTCTGTCCTTCAAGAACTGAGTCACCCTCCTTTTACCACCGGCCTGAGTTTCCCCAGCTTCATGAAAGCAAAAATAAGTGGGAGGAGGGCAGGACCTAGTGGGAGGATGCAGGCAGGTGGGCCAGAACCACCCCACTGCATCTCACAGGCAGTCTTTAGTCCTACAAGAAAAGGACTTAGAAGGAAGGTGCTTCTCAGCAATGGGCACTAGTAGGACCACTCTTTGCTGCATGGCCTCTCAAGGACCCTGTATCTGCTTCATGTCGTCCTTACAGCAGATCTGTAAGGAGCTGGAGTTCTGAAGCCATCAGAGCAGTGGAAAGCCACTACAACCCATCAAGGCCAATCAATACACAACTACTTCCTAGAGTAACGCAGTTCCACACTCTAAGGACATGACAGAAAAGTCATTACAATTTTTAATTTTAAATATTTTGTGAAGCTCTTCTAAAATTTATGTAGGATTTTATACATATATGTGTGTCTTCATATATTCATAATATAATGAATGTATATGCTTATACATGTTTATGTGATATAAAAAATAAGATGGAATATCAACTGTGAAATAGGTACAGAAAAGTAATTTTAATTAAAATAGGAATTATAGTTATTTTACATTATATAATCACTTATTGATGTATTAAATGACCTAGTACTAAGACACATGAACAGATGAAGTTTTAAAAGATTTAACTAAAAACTATCATACGTAAATTCTTCAATGAGCAAATTAAGAAACTACACTTATAAATGAAATTAAACATAATGACAGAAATTAAACAAAAGATTGATGTACACACTAAAAACAACAACAAAAAACTACTGCTGTTTTCCGTGTCTACTGTTCTCTCTTCCTGAAGACTAAAATTTTTACCAGCTATTTATTCTGTTGTGAGACAGACAGACTTCTCTCAATATTGTGTGTCTGCTGTGTTGGATTCTCATGGCTTTGTTCATTTGTTTCCTTTAAGGTCTTTATCGTTCCTTCATTTTCAATACATACTTTCGGTGAGTTTAGAATTCTCAGTTGAGAGGTTTATTGTTCTGGCAAGTTAAAGGCTTCCCTGCTGTCTTCTGTCTTGCAGAGTTTCTGATGAAAACCCCAATGCATTTTTCAACTTTGTTTCTTCATCTGTCTCTTTTAATCTAGTTGTTTCCAGGATTTTTCTTCATCTGTGGTTTTTAGTACAATGACTTGGTATGTGTGAGGGATATTTGTTTTTAATTTGAGGGTTTCTGAACTTCCATTATGTAGGGTTTGCTAAGGAAAATTCCAGCAATTTAACTCTATAAAAACATCTCTTTTTCCTTGGAGTTATAATTGTAAGTATTTGTTTTAGACCATCTGACTTACCACAAATCTTCATTCATTCTGTACAAGACTTCTCTGTCTTTCTTAATTTGTGTGTTGTGATAAGAACCTCTGACAAAACAACCTAAGAAGGATGAAAGGCTTGTTTTGACTCAAACTTCAAGGGAATATACGTATATATCCCTCTAAAGGAAGTATATATCTTTACCAAGACACTGTATATCCATATTTGGGCAGTATACATTCCTATAGAGGCAGTCAGAGCTTGAAAAATCTGGCTACATTGTCTCTGCAATAAGGAAGAAGAGAGCCATCTGTGTTTTGCTGAGCTATCTTCCTCCTTTTCATGCAGCCCAGGACCCAAGTTACTTTTCTTTGTGCAGAGTTTTCATAGGTCATTTAACTTCATCAATATAATCCTTTACAGGCATGGCTAGAGACTAATCTAATCTAGATAATCTTTCACAGGTATGCCCAGAAGCTATTCTTCTAGGTGATTCTAGATCTTGTCAAGTTGAGAGTATTAATCATATCGATTGTTACAGGTTTTTTTAATGTTATCTGTTATGCTTTCTCCCTTCTTCCAAGGCCTCCAAACACACTGAGCAAGTTGATAGTGTATCAGTACAAATCTACATAAAAGTCAGATAGGACAGGAAAGTTAACAATTCATTGGAAGACAGTACTATTCTAATACCAGAATTAAATAGAAAGGTATAAAATAACAAAATTTTAAGCCAACATCTTTCATTATTTTTTTTTTCATGGTTCTAAATTTTTAATGGCAATTTTGGTTTTGAGTCTTTTGTTGCATTGGGCTAGAAAATATGATCTGTACATTTTCAACCTTCTGGATTTATTGAAATTTCCTCATTGCCTGGTATTAACCAGTGTCCCCATTTTTCATGCCCCTGGGAACTGGAAATAATATCCATGAGCTTGTGTGCAGAGCTCTTCAGTGT
>JAQQSO010007101.1:0-10852 GCA_028658305.1 Pachyuromys duprasi | reverse complement strand
GGGTCCTTCCCAGACTTGCCCGGGGACTCACACATGGACTGAGGTTTTGTTGGCGGAAGCATGCGGTGTGTGCCTGCAGTGTGCAGACTGGTCAAAACGGTCCCCAGACCCTCTAAGTCTGGGGTGATTCCAGTGATCGGTGTGCGCCTGCAGTACACCTGTGTGTTGAAGCAGAACCCAGGTGCAGTGTGCGCTTGCAGTGCGCAGGTCAGTGAAAATGGTACCCGGTTTCTCCTCAGACTGCCCGCGAGACTGTGTGATCCAGTGGGTGCGGGCGCCCAGCTCGGCTGCTCGTTCAGATCAGAGCTGTGTGCCACTGGTCACCCAGAGATTTTTCCGGGTAATAACTGGGTGTCCCTAGGGTTTTCCCACTTGATTTTCTCACAGTAGGAGTTCCGCTCACCTGGCAATCACAAATGCTGGCGTTTTAGGTCCCAGAGTTCAGTCTCCTGGTCGCTGCATTGTTTCTGCTGTCCTATTCCTCAGACACAGTGTCCTCTTGTGGCAGCCATCTTGGATCTCCTCTTTCCATCTTCTGATATCTTTAATTTCTTTCTTCAAAGACTTGAATTTTTTTTTTTTTTTTACAGAAGTCATTCACTTTCTTGCTTAGAGTCACACAAAGGTACTTTATGTTATATGTGGCTATTGTGAAGGATGTTATTTCCCTGATTTCTTTCTCAGCCCTTTGTCCTTGGTACAGAAGAGGGTTTCTGATATTTTTGAGTTAATTTTGTATCCCGCCCCTTTGCTGAAGGTGTTTATCAGCTGAAGGAGTTCTGTGGTTGAATTTTTGGGGTCACTCATTATAGTATCGTATCATCTGTGAATAGTGATACTGTGATTTCTTCCTTTCCTATTTGTATCCCCTTGATCTCCTTCAGTTGTCTTTCTTCTTACTGCTCTAGTTAGTACTTCAAATACTATGTTGAAGAGGCAAGAATGGGAAGTTTTGCCTTGTCCCTGATTTCAGTGGGAATTATTTAAGTTTCTCTCCGTTTAGTTTGATGTCAGCTACAGGCTTTTTGTATATCGTCTTTACTATGTTTAGGTATGTGCCTTGTATCCCTGATATCTCCAAAACTTTAAACACGCATGAGTATTTGATTTTGTCAAATCCTTTTTCAGCATCTAAGGAGATGATCATGTATGTTTTTACTTTCAGTTTGCATACATGGTTGATTACATTGACAGATTTCCGTGTATTGAACTACCCCTACATGCCTGGGAAAAAGCCTTCTTGGTCATGGTGGATGATATCTTTCTTGTGTTTTTGGACTTGGTTTGTGAGTATTATACTGAGTATTTTTATTTCAGTGTTCATAAGGGAAATTGGTCTAAAGATCTCTTCTTTTCTTGTGTCTTTGTGAGGTTAGTTATCAAGGTGACTGTGTCCTCAAATAATGTGTTTGGCAATATTCCTTCTGTTTCTATTTCATGAAATAGTTTAAAAAGAATTGGTATTAGCTCTTCTTGGAGGTCTGGTAGAATTATGCACTGAATCATGCCTTGGACTGTTTTCAGATGGGAGACTTTTGATGACAGCGTCTATTTCCTTAGATGATAAAGGACTATTTTATTTATTCTCCTGATCTTGATTCAGCTTTGGTAAATGGGAACTATTAAGAAAATTTTATTCACATTTTCAAATTTTGTGGCATATAGGTTTTTGTAGTAGGACTTTTCCTCAATGTCTGTCTTATGTTCCCATTTTCATTTCTGATTTTGTTGATTTGGAAAGTATCCCTCTGCCTTTTAGTTAGTTTGGCTAAGGGTTTGTCTATCTTGTTGATTTTCTCAAAGAACCAGCTCTTGTTTTTGATGATTCTTTGAATTGTTCTCTTTGTTTCTAGTTCATTTATTTCAGCCCCAAGTTTAATTATTTCCAGCTGTCTACTCCTCTTGGTTGTGTCTTTTTCTTTCTTTCTTTATTTTTTCCTTCCTTCCTTCCTTCCTTTCTTTCTTTCTTTCTTTCTTTCTTTCTTTCTTTCTCTCTCTCTCTCTCTCTCTCTCTCTCTCTCTCTTTCTTTCTTTCTTTCTTTCTTTCTTTCTTTCTTTCTTTCTTTCTCTCTTTCTCTCTTTCTTTCCTAGTGCTTTCAGGTGTCCCATTAAGTTGTCTGTATGAAATGTCTCAAGTTCTTTATGAAGGTACTTAGTGCTATGAACTTTTTCCTCTTATCCCTCCTTTCATTGTGTCATATAAGTCTGGGTAAGTTGTGTTTTTATTTTCTTTGAATTCAAGATATTCTTTAATTTCTTTATTTCTTTCCCGACCTAGCTGTTGTTGAGTAGAGAGTTGTTCAGTTTCCATGCATGTATAGGTGTTTTACAATTTCTGTTATTGTTGAGGTCTAGTTTTAGGGATTGTTTCACTTCTTGTATCTGTTAAGGCTTGCTTTGTGTCCAACTATATGGTCAGTTTTGGAGAAGGTTCTTTGAGGTGTTAAGAAGATGGTATACTTTTTTGTGTTTGTGTGAAAAGTTCTGTAGACAGCTATTAGGTCAATTTGATTTAAGACCTATGTAAGTGTCATTATTTCTCTGCTTAGCTTCTGTCTCGATGATGTGTCCCTTGGTGAGAGTGGGGTGTTGACATCTCTCTCTATTAAGGTGTTGGGATTGATGTGTGATTTAAGCTTTAATAATGTTTCTTTGACAAAAGTAGGAGTCCTTGTATTTGAGGCATAGATGTTCAAGATTGTGATGTTCTTCTGGTAGATTTTTTCTTTTCATGAGAGTGAAGTATCTACCCCCATCTCTCTTGATTAATTTTGTTCAAAAGTCTATTTTATCAGATATTAGAATGGCTACTCTAGCTTGCTACTTGAGGCCATTTGCTTGGAAAATCATTTTCCAACCCTTTATTCTGAGGCACTACCTTTGTTTCAGAGGTGTGTGTGTGTGTGTGTTTTTTTAATGCAGCAGAATGTTAGATTCTGTTAACACAACCATTCTGTTACTCTGTGTCTTTTTATAGGAGAATTTGAGTCTTTTGATGTTGATAACTGTTAGTGACCAATGATTGTTCATTCTTTTTATTGTGGAGTTAGTAGTAATAGTGTGTTTGTGTGCTTATTTTCTTTTATTTTTTTTTGGGGGGGGGGAAGATATCTTCATCTTGTGTTTTCTTGGGTGTAGTTGATCTCATTGTGTTGTAGTTTTAGAATCTTCTTTAAGACTGGGTTTCTGCAGATATATTGTTTAAATTTAGTTATTATGTCATGTATTATTTTTTTCTTCATCTATGCTGATTGAAAGTTTGGTTGGTATAGTAGGCTGGTCTCTTAGTGTGTGCATAATATCTACCCAGACCCTTCTGTCTTTCATAGTCCCTGTTGAGAAGTCTGGTTTGACTCTGATAGGTTTGCCTTTTTATGCTACCTGGCCTTCTTCCCTTGCCACTTTTTTTAAATAATATAATTTTTTATTCATTTTTATATCAGTCAGAGGTTAGGTACTTTGCATCCCCAGCATAGTCCCCTCCCTTTTTCCCTCCCACTCTCCCCATCCCTCCCTCATCTCTTCCCCACCCACTCCAAGTCCACCTACAGGGGAGGATCTCCTCCCCTTCTCTCCGACCCCAGTTCATCTTGTTTCCTCAGGGCTGGCTAAAATGTCCTCCCCTGGGCTCTAACCAGGCTATTACTCCCTGGCGTGTATGGGGGAGAGTCAAAGAGCCAGCCATCGAGTTCATGACTGAAACATTCCCTGTTCCCCTTACTAGGGTCTTCAGTTGGACACCAAGCTACCATGGGCCACTTCTGAGCTTGGGTTCTAGGACATATCCATACATGGTCCTTGGTTGGACAAACTGTCTCGTATAAGACCCCTGTGTCCTGCTCAGTTTGGTCTTTGTGGAGCTCTTGTTCTCCACAAGTCTTATTAACTTCCCCTATTTTTATTATTTCCCGCCCTCTGACAAAGGCTTAGTTGTGAGTCTTAATATCTGCTTTGCTATATTGCTATATTGATTCTTTCAGAGGCCCTCTTTGGTATGCTCCTGTCCTGTTGCTTGTTTTAATATTTTTTCTTTTTCTGTAGATTCCGTGTTTTGATTATTTTGTGGTGGGAAGAATTTCTTTTCTGGTCTAGCCTATTTGGTTTTCTATAAGCCTCTTGAATGTTTAAGGGCATGTCTTTCTTAAGTTTGGGGGAAATTTTCTTCTGTGGTTTTCTCAAAATATTTTCTGGACCTCGGAGCCTGCAATTGTCCCTTTCATTTTATTATTCTTAGGTTTCTTCTTTTCATAGTGTGCTTTATTTTTTGGATGCTTTGTGACAGAAACTTTTTCATTTTTATGTTTTCATTGAGAGATGTAGTGATTTCTGCAATTCTACCGTCAGTACCTGAGATTCTCTCTTTCATCTGTTGTATTCTCTTGCTGATGCCTACGTTGGTGATTCCTGTACTCTTCTGAAAGTCTCCAATTCCAGGGTTTTCTCTTTATTGATTCTAATTTCATTTACATATCCTGAAAGTACCTTGATGTGACTCTAACTAAGCAAGTGAAAAACCTGTTTGAAAAAAACTCCAAGTCTCTGAAGAAAGAAATTGAAGAAGATATCAGAAGATGGAAAGATGTGCAATGCTCATGGATGAGTAGGATTAACATACATTTGTAGTTTGCCAAAAAGCAATCTACAGATTCAATTCAATTCCCATCAAAACACCAACACAATTCTTTATATAGACCTTGAAAAAAACAATTCTCAATTTCATATGGAAAAACAAAAAACCCCAGAATTTCCAAACAATCCTGTATAACAACAGATCATCTGGACGTATCTCCATTTCTGATCTCAAGCTGTACTGGAGAGTAATAGTAATAAAATCTGCATGGTACTGGCATAGAAAGAGAATGGTGGATCAATGGGATCGAATAGAAGACCCAGAAATGAACCCACATACCTATGGATACTTGATTTTTGACAAACAAGCCAAAACCATTCAATGGAAAAAAGATAGCCTCTTCAACAAATGGTGCTGGTCTAATTGGATATCTACATGTAGAAAAATGGAAATGAATCCATATTTATCACCCTGCACAAAACTAAAGTCCAAGTGTATGAAAGACCTCAACATAAAGTCAGACACACTAAATTGGTTAGAAGAAAAAGTGGGAAAGACCCTTGAACTCATTGGAAAAGGAGACAACTTCCTGAACAGAACACCAACAGCACAGGCTTTAAGAGAAACAATCAATAAATGGGACCTCATGAAACTGAGAAATCTTATGTAAGGCAAAGGACACTGTCATCAGAACAAAATGACAGCTTACAGACTGGTAAAGGATCTCCTCCAACCCTAATATTTGACAGAGGGTTAATATCCAGAATACATAAAAAACTTGAGAAGGTAAAAAGCAACAAGTCAAGTTATCCAATTTAAAAATGGGGTACAGAGCTAAACATAGAACTCTCTATAGAGGAATATTGAATGGCAGAGAAACACCTAATGAAATACTCAACACCCTTAGTCATCAGGGAAATCCAAATCAAAACAACCCTGTGATTTCAACTTATACCCATCAGAATGGCTAAGATCAAAAACTCAAGTGATAGTACATGCTGGAGAGGTTGTGGAGAAAGGGGAACTCTCCTCCATTGCTGATGGGAATGTAAACTTGTACAACCACTTTGGAAATCAATCTGGTGCTTTCTCAGACAATTAGGAATAGCGCTTCCTCAAGATCCAGCTATACCACTCCTAGGCAACAAGGACATTTGTTCAACCATGTTCATAGCAGCTTTATTCTTGATACTCAGAACCTGGAAACAACCTAGATGTCCCTCAGTTGAGGAATGGATACAGCTATTGTGGTACTTTTACAGGATGGAATACTACTCAGCAATTAAAAACAGGGAAATCATGAAATTTGCAAGCAAATGGTGGGACGTAGACATAATCCTCCTGAGTGAGGTATCCCAAAAGCCGAAAGACACACATAGTATATACTCACTCATATAGACCTATAATATAGGATAAACCTACTAAAATCTGTACAGGTAAAGAAACTAATCAAGAGGCAGGACTCTGGTTAAAATGCTCAGATTCCATTCAGAAAGGCAAAGAAGATGGACATCAGAAGAAGGAGAAAACAGGGAAAAAGGTAGGAAACTGCCACAGAGAGCCTCTGAAAGGTTCTGCCCTGCAGACTATCAAAGCAGATGCTGAGACTTATGGCCAACCATTGAGCAGAGTGCAGGAAATCTTATGAAAGAAATGGGAAATAGTAAGATCTGGAGAGGACAGGAGCTCCACAAGGAGAGCAACAGACCCAGAAAATCTGAAAACAGGGGTCTTCCCTGAGACTGATACTCCAACCAAGGACCATGCATGGAGATAGCCTAGAACCCCTGCACAGATGTAGCCCATGGCAGTTCAGTGTCCAAGTGGGTTCCATAGTAATGGTAACAGGGACTGTCTCTAACATTAACTGATTGGCCTGCTTTTTGATCACCTACCTGTGAGGGGAGAGCAGCCTTACCAGGCCACAGAGGAAGACAATGCAGCCACTCCTGATGAGACCTAATAGACTATGATCAGAAGGAAGGAAAAGAAGACCTCCCCTTATCAATGGACTTGGGGATGGGCATACGTGAAAAAGGGGGAAGAAGGGAGGGATTGGTAGAGGAGGAGGGAGGGTGCTACAGGAGGGATACAAAGTGAATAAAGTGTAATTAATAAACAATTAAAAAGAAAAATAGAAAGAAACTTTGATGACACAAAATAAAAACATAATAAAAATTAAAAATCCACTATAAAAATAAACAGTAACAATTGAAGTTCTTTTAATGATAAAATAGCAATAAATGTACACAAATTTAATGAATTTGTGCAATAAAGGCTTTAACTACTATTTAAATAAAAAGTGGACACAAAATTTATAAAGAAATTATTCACAGAATTAAAGATTAAATCATCTTAAGTGATATGCATAATACATACAATCACAAGTAACATCAATAAATTTCTTCATCTAACTGAGAAAATTCTAAAAATCTATGTACAATCACACACAAAAAATATGTATACCTCGGGCTACACACAGTAATAAGAATAAGACAGAGTGTTAAACTGCCTGACTAAAACCATATTTCAAGATATACCAACCACTATTCCCTCATTTCACTGTTTCCAAAATGTCCTTAAGGTACCATGCTGGGAACCACGTTCCTACACATGAGAGTTTGAACAGAGTCAAGATTGACCTATAGCAACTTACCTCTATGTAATGCATTTCTCAGATTTTGTATGATGTATTTCCATTTAAAGATTTTTTCTATTTTTATTTTGGATTTTTTTACTCACTGTTTGGTGGGCTCCCTCCTATCTTGTGTGGCACCTCTGACATTTCAGCCACTGTGACCTGCCTGAGCACCAAAGACTGCCATAGTCTGCTATTGTTTTTCTTTACTAATCAAAATTCTGAATATGTCTCCAGTAAGAGAGCTGGGTTCATTGTAGGATTTTGGCTGTTTTTATCCTCATAGGAACCAATGTTTTGGTAACCACTTTCCAAGGTCTGAGACAGTTGTTTTCTGGATATAATCTTGTTTTATTTTTTCTTTATTGTGATGTAAATTCATTGTTAGTTAGTCTATCATATTTAGGGGGTAGTGCCAGCATTCTTTTTCTTTTAAATTTTTTGTTTATTATTATTGTTTTTTATTACAGTTTGTTCACTTTGTTTCCTGGCTGTAACCTCATCTATCATCTCCTCTGGTCCCACCTCCCCTCCCTGTTCTCCCCTTATGTTCCTCCCCTAGTCCACTGATAGGGGTGGTCCTTCTCCCCTACTATCTGACCCTAGCCTATCAGGTCTTATCAGGACTGTCTGGATCCTATTTCTCTGTGGCCTAGTTAGGACACCTCACCATGCGAAGGGCCACTGAGTCCATGTCAGAGAAAACCCCTGATCCCCTTACTAGGGAATGCACATGGAGACTGAGCTGCCTATGGGCTACATCTGAGCAGGGGATCTAGGCCTTCTCCATTTCAGCATTATTAGTCATTAAAGAATACCAACACATTTCTCTTTACTGTTGTATGATTGCATACAACATTTTGGTATATCAAACTTCTGTAACTTATATCTACTCAACCTAGTGTCACCCTAAGACACATCATTTTTACAGTATACTGTTTAATTTGTTCTTAGAATTTTTCATATTGACAAATTTCCTTATTGATGACTCTTTCTGAAAGTCATGATTCTCTTGGGTTTGTATAATGCGTATTTTCTTAAGTACCTCTCTCTTTTTTAATATACATGCTTAAAATCATTCTGACATAAACTCAACGGCTGGCTCTTTGACCTCCCTCCCACCCGAGGGAGGAGCAGTCTTGCTAGGCCACAAAGGAAACATTGCAGCCTGTCCTGAAGACCTGATAAGCTAGGTTCAAATGGAAGGGGAATAGGACTTCCCCCATCAGTGGATTTAGAGAGGGGCAGAGAGGAGATGAGGGAGGGAGGGTAAGATTGGGAGGGGGCTATAGCAGGGATACAAAGTAAATAAAATGTAACTAATGAGATAGGATGAAAATACCAAAATCTGTGCACCTAAAGAAGATAAGCAAGAAGGAGGACCTGGAATAAGATGATCAGTTCTCACTTAGAGAGACAAATGGGACGGACATGGGAAGTAGGAAAAAACAAGTAACAGGATAGGAGCCCAACGCAGAGGACCTCTGAAAGACTCTACCTAGCAGCGTATCAAAGCAGACGCTGAGACTCATAACCAAGCCTTCGGTAGAGTGCAGGGAATCATATGAAAGAAGGGGGAGTTAGTGGGACCTGGAGAGGACAGGAGCTCCACAAGGACAAAAAATATCAGGGCACCGTGGTCTTCTATGAGACTGTTTCTCCAACCAAGGACCATGCAGGGATATAACCTAGAACCCCTGATCGGATGTAGCCCATTGTAGCTCAGTGTTCAAGTGGGTTTCTCTAGTAAGGGGAACAGGAACTATTTCTGACATGAACTCAATGGCTGGCTCCCTTACCTCCCCCCACCCCCGCCAACCCGAGGGAGGAATAGCCTTGCTAAGCCACAGAAGAGGACTTTGCAGCCAGTTCTGAGGATACCTGATGAGCTGGGGTCAGATGGAAGGGGAGGAGGACACTCCTCTATCAGTGTACTTGGAGAGGGGGAGGGAGAGCGGGATTGGGAGGGAATGAGGGAGGGGGCTATGGCTGGGATGCAAAGTAAATAATCTGTGATTAATATACTAAAATAAAAATTAATATAAAAATAAAAATTTAATTACAAAATCATTCAAACCTTTACTAAAAGAAAAATTAAGTAAAAATTCTTTTGTTATATTTTAGAATCTAAAACAATTTTATACATTATAGTTTGTCTAAAATGGGATTTTTAGGCATTATCTGATTGTACTGTCCAGTATGGGTGGGTCATGACATAAAGTTTTGATGTGCCCTGTGTTTTAGTAGCAAGCCAATTGATGTTTACATTGATGGAACTCTAAATACAGTAGATTATCAAAGTTTTCCTCAAAGAATGCATTTTTGTTAGGCAAGACCATGGAATTATTTTACTTTATGCTTAATTTTCTATATATTTATTTCAACTTGGGAGCTTATCATTCTGCATTCACTGTTTTGGACCCTGTTATTTGCATTCATTACTTAAAAATAGCAACTTATTTTTAACTTTCTCAGTTTCTGTGGCTCAAACTGTGGGTACAGACTAAACTTTTCCATTTTTATGTGGTCTTTTCAATCAAGTACTGATATTTTTCTGGATTTCTTGGTTTCTAAGTTTTTGATTCATACAAAACTACATAAACTATATTGTTTTACCCAGGACAACCATGACTGTCTCACATTCATTCTCTTTATATGTCCATGTGTAATATAATTTTAAAGATTTTATTTTATTTTTAAGTGTGTGTTCATATGCGAGGTGGTATGTGGGTGGATGTCTTGGTGTGCATTTGTCTTTGGAAGCTAGATATGGGCTTCAGAAGCACTGAAGCTGAGGTCTCAGGTGATTGTGAGCAAATGACATGACAAATGAGTGCTAGGAACCAAATTGGGTCTTCTGCCAGAGCAGTACACTGTCTTACACTCTAAGCTGTCTTTTCAGGTATTCATATTTGATATATTTGATTTATTATTTATGTACATGAAACAAGGAAGGAAACATTTCATGCCAGTTTATCCTAATATCTTGACCAGAAATGTCATATAAACTTGTATTTTTTTCTGTACATTCAAATTATACTTGTAGATTCTGTTGAAAACCTAAAATACAATTTGAAATTTACTAAGTAATATTATTTTGTTATTAACATTGCTAAAGATGGACTACTCTGTGACATTTCTTATGTTAGACGTTCATATTCATTAAATTCTTTAAGTGTTCTTCTACATTTTTCTAAGAATTTATGTTAGGAATCTTAATGTCCATGAAGGATATGGTATTTAAACATTAAATATACTACAACAAATATGAATAACTTGGGTATGCAATTTGTTTTTCTTTTTTCTTTTTTATTGTTTTTAATATTAGTTACAGTTTATTAACTTTATATCCCAGCTATATCCTGCTCCCTCATTCCCTCCAATCTCACTCTCCCTCCCTCATCTCCTCCCTGCCCCTTTCCAAGTCCACTGATAGGGGAGGACCTCCTCCCCTTTCATCTGACCCTGGTTTATCAGGTATCTTCAGGACTAGCTGCAAAGTCCTCTGTGGCTCCTCCTTGGGGAAGGGGAGAGGTCAAAGAGCCCTCTATTGAGTTCATGTCAGAGATAGTCTCTGTTCCCCTTAATAGGCTACTCACTTAGATACTGAGCTACCATGGGCTATGTCTGAGCAGAGATTCTAG